>JBBCBC010000005.1:44592806-44767298 GCA_037126765.1 Stenogyne calaminthoides
TTCTGATCGAGGATCCAATTTCCCGGCTTCCTTGTCCAACACGTAGGCCGGACACCCCCAAATTCTCATGTGTCTCAAACTAGGCTTGCGCCCGATCCACAATTCTTTGGGAGTTTTGGGAACCGATTTGGATGGCACCAAGTTCAGAATGTAAGCCGCTGTTTCCAAGGCATGACCACAGAACGACTTGGGAAGATCCGCATAACACATCATTGATCTAACCATTTCTAAAAGAGTTCTGTTTCTTCGCTCTGCAACCCCATTTTGTTGAACCGGTTCCGGGTGCAGTTAGCTGGGATGCAATCCCTTCATCTGACAAGTAGTTTAAAAACTCATCGCTGAGGTACTCGACTCCACGATCGGATCGTATAGACTTGATACGTTTTTCCCTATGATTCTCTGCTTGAGCCTTAAATTTTTTGAATTTCTCAAAGGTCTCAGATTTATGCTTCATAAGGAAAATATAATCGTACCTTGAGTAATCATCAATAAAAGTGAAAAAATACTCATAACCTCCTCTTACCATGGTTGACATTGGACCAAATACGTCTGTGTGAACGATTTCTAACACTTCATTAGCTCTATTCCCCTTGGCTCTGAATGCCCTCTTGGTCATTTTACCCTCCAAACATGATTCGCAGGTTGGAATTGGTTCAACTTGGAGAAACTCTAGTGAACCGTCTTTCACCAACCTTTGGATCCTCTTTGGATTAATATGTCCCAATCTTAGATGCCACAGAAGTGTTTCGTTCACGTCTGATGAATGTTTTCTTTTACTGGAAACAGTTGATGTGTTATTGGATGCATTTTGTGAGTGGTGTGCACAGTTAATTGTATAGAGATTACTTGACAACGTTCCATGACAGATAAATTAATCATAAAGAGAAATGGTAACAACTTTATCAAAAGTAACCGAATATCCATCAAGGTAAAGTTTAGAAACTGAAATCAAGTTCTTTCTAAAATTCGGAACGTAAAGTACATCTCTTAAAATTAAAACTCTGTCTTCAAAAGACAGGTGCACTTCTCCCACTGCTTCAGCTGCCACTCTCGTGGCATCGCCCAGTGTGATGAGGATCTCACTCACACTAAGTTACCGGGTCCGTTTGAACCCCTGTAAAGTGAAACAAACATGATCAGTGGATCCCGTATCCACCACCCATAAATGGGAGGCATACGCCGCTAAGCAAGTTTCAACAACTAGTGCGTGAGAATTACCTTTCTTTCCATTCCTTTTGGGATTGGAACAGGCTGACCTCCAATGTCCCTTTTCACCGCACTTGAAGCATTTTCCTCTTGGTACTTTCTTGACACTCATCCAACTAGTTGTCTTTCTCTTACTTTTCTTAGTGATGAGTTTACTTTGGATCTGACCACTTTCCTTTTCTTGAGTCTTGCCTTCCATTGGCTTAGATCTTGAGAAAAGACTTTTGGTCACCAATGGTTCGTCTTTCTTTCCTAAATGCTTCTCTATTATCTCCAAGGCTTCTTGTAGAGTGTCCATAGTAAACATGTGATCGCTCATCACAAAACTACAGTAAAACTCATCAAAACACCTTAGAAGAGTTAGGAAAAGAAATTCGATTTGAGCCTCATCACAATACTTAGTACCGAGATAAGCAAGTTTATCAAAATGGCATTTTATTCTGAGAACATGCTCCCTTACGGGTGTTCCCTCGGCCATTTTTAGCCTAGCCACGTCGCCGGTTTTGAACTGATTGATCATGCGGTCTTTTGTTAAAAACAGTTCTTCAAGACTTTGTATAATTTCTGCAGCAGACTCAACACCTTCATGAATGTGTCTCAAATCATCAGACAGTGAAGTCAAGATTACACGTTTCATGGGTTCATTGGCCTGCTCCCAAATATTATACAAGTGTCTTTCCGCATCAGATCCATTAGTAGGCATACGTGGCTTGGGTACATCAAGAACCCAATGATGTTCTTGTGCCGGTAGGACAAAACTCATATTCCGTTTCCAAACAACATAGTTATCTCCAGTTAATTGGTGTTCTTTGAGTGTATATAACAGTGGATTAAAAGGTTGCGACATGATGAACTTAAATAAATAATAATATGCATAAGCACAATTATATCACAAAATTCGATCACATGTTTCATATTAAAATCTCAAAAAATATGAACATGCATCATCCAACATCTCAAAACAGTTTAAATAAGCCACGTGGGGTGGGTCATTATTTAAACACATTCAAGCAGGTTACAAACAAGAACAGCTACAAACCTTTAATATCCAGATTAATAGTTGGCTCTCACTTGACCAATATAAAATTGACAGGGACTTCGGGGAAGTATATGCATATCAATTTTATACCTAAGTAATAACCATGATTAAATACATAATTATTATTTCGCTTTGATCGAGCCTCGTGGGGAGGGTCATCGTCGCCACTAGTAATAATCCACAATCATTCGTTTGGAATTTATTCATGTGAAAGCTATCTTTTGACCGTCCCGTGAGGGAATTTCTCCAAAAGAATTCACAAATAAATAAATCATGGAGGTCAAAATTAATTCAATTTTATTATCCAGAATAAAATTGTCAATTAATTGTTTAAGCATACTTAGTAATTTTTGAAAGTGAGATTTTTCAAAATATTTTCTCATGCATCGCAAATTTAAACACAATTTAAATAAGCATAAAATAATGCATAAACATCAAGACAAAAATTAAACATATTGGACACATTTATCCAATTGTCATGGTTAATTTTGTCATGTCTTGATCTTGAGAAATCGTCTTCATAGCCTTCATCGTTCGTCTCGAAAAGCTCCCACTTGACCGTTTTAAAAAAATGCCTTGTCAAGCCATGTCATCGAATTTCATGGTCGGAGTGCCGCCTAAAGACTCGCCCGGCCGTGTCGAAGTGGCGTCGTCCGCGGCGTCCCACCCCCTTAAAGCGCCGTATACGTCGCCGTCGTCGCTCACGCGCCCTCGGCGTCGCCCGCGTCGCCTCAGCAAGCGTACGCCGGCGTCGCCAGCGTCCCTGGGAATCCAGCGGCAGTCGCCCACAAGCGTCGTCGCCGCGCCGCCAGCGCCGCGTCGCCCACCCGATCCCCATTTCTCGCCCATGGCCTTTCACCCCCGCCCGTCTTGTATCGCCATCGTCCGTCGGTCTTCACCTCCGCATCCCATGACGATGCTATCTCACGCCTCATCGATTCGGATCCGGCTTTTAATTCTTCATCTTATATGCTTTCCGATCCTAAGCATAATTTATTTACAAAAAATAAATAAACCTAGATCTAGACTAGTCTATTACATTGATCAAATCAAACAAATTCTAATCTCTTTCGTGGATTTTCTCCGCGAGAAAAGCAATTCAAGCTAATCAATTAAAAAACCACAATTTATATGCATGCATAAATAAACACATTAAATTCCATGACAATTGGATACCTGCAAAAAAGATCTAGCAATTCTACTATCCAATTTCAAATTTAATGACAACGAATTAAATTACAATTTAAAATTCAGAGCCCGAAACCGAGGCTCTGATACCAATTTTTGGGGAATTAATTGCCCGGATCTATTCGGGATGAATATTTAAATACAAATTTAATTCTAACAATTATTACTAGCATCAATTAATCCTATATTAATTCAAATAATAATTCAACAACAAATCATGCATATAAATAGTTCACGTAAATCCTACGCATGCGGAATTACTATGAGTTTACGTGAACTTACCTCTTGGAATGGCAATGGTTTCGTCAATGAAAACACACCAAAAGACCTTCCAAAGTATTCCCTAGTCCTTGCTCGACAATCCGGTGGAAGGAAGCTCGCGAACAATTAACAAAAGAAAAAATAAAATTTGTTGCACCACCTTTGTGGATTTACTAATTTTTCAGCACATGGAATTGTACTTGGGAATGAAACACTCATCCCCTATTTATAGAGGGTGTTGGTCGAATTCTTGTGATAAAATAATATGGGAAAATCTTTTGCTTGATCTCCAAGAAATCTTAAATATATCTCATATATTCTTTTCTCCATAATTAAAATATCCCACAAAAAATCCCAACTCCTCTTGTTATGGAATTTTCGAAAAAAAATAAGGATCAAGATTCTAAGATTTGGATCTTCTTGAATTTATGAGATATACTTGTATTTCAAGAAATACATATCTTCCATAATATATTTTCAAGAAAATCAAGAAAATCTTTTTTTTCCCTTATTCTTTGAAAATTTCGAAAATCTCACCATAAATAACCAAGTGGGAGATTTCTTGAATTTAATGAGATAATCTTGTATTCCAAGAATACATATCTTCATTCCATAACAAAATTCAAAGAAAATCTTTCTCCCTCTTTTATTTATGATTTTCGAAAAAGAGGAAAAATGAGCAACAAATATTTATTTTATTTTTAAACACCTTTTTCAGTTATTGAACTTTATATTGGGCTACTTGGGGGGCCTTTAGGAGAATTAAGATTGGACCTTCCAATGGACCTTGAATTATTAATATTGAGCCACAATATTATTCAAGCCCATAAATATTAATTAATCCCACTACATAATTAATATTGCACTATCCATCTTAACCCATATTACGATTAATATGGCTCCTTGTTATTATTTCCGTGTTTAAGATTATCTAGCCCATTAATTAATTCAAGCCTTTGAAATAGCTTTCCATTAATTAATATCTTTTATCCTTAGTAAAGGAAAAGTTCAACATTATTATCCATACCTAGGAAACTAGTTCCACTTGCAAGATTTGGTATGATAAAACTTATGAACCTCCTAAAGGGGCAAAATCGAACAAGCGTGCTTGCACACGATTCTTTCAGATTAAATCTTAGCAATCGCGATGTGACCAATAATATTGCCCAAGATATAAAGTATTGAATCTCCTCGATTCTCTACCCGTAATAAGTCAAAGCAATAGTTACTAACCACACGCAATCCTATTTAAGGGGCGAAGATTAAGAAATAACTAACCATCGAGGTCTAACTCTTCCTAGTTCGATTCAAGAATTTGTCCTCATGTAGGTCCTCTTGATGCATCGATCATGCACTAAGTGTAATCTTTTGGTCAAGACAAACCGTCTCGAGCCTTTACACTTCAACCTTTCACGATGGGTTGTTCATTTCCATCTAGGTCGTGAATGATGTACTTTTAGTTAAAAGAAACTGTTAATTTAATCTTCGTGATTTGGTATCACTAAATTAACCGCAATGTAACACGTACTATTTATTGAACAGTTATGCAGTAAATATATGTAATATTCGATGATATTTAAAGCATCAGTGATAAACAATTTATTTCAGTAAATAAGTCTGAAATTCAGTCTGATTATACAAAGTAAAAGCATACTTTCTAGTATAATCCCAACAGTATGATCCTCGTCCCTGCAAATGGGTGATAAATTCTCTCCATCCACAATCTCACGGGAGAAAAAAAAACAGGAATTCCCCGCCCTGCTCGTGGGGGATCCCGGCAGGAACAAAAATTCCTCGCATAACTGAAAAACCCTATTTTTCAAAATATTTTAGACAATTTATACTGCCTCATTATCTCCTAAGCCAAAATCAATAATTACGAAAAAAACACAGTCTAACCCAAATATTAAGGTGATATTTTTAATCATCACAAACTCTCCTATGTAAATTGTTTATAATATGAAATTGATATCATTATATTTATAAACTGATATCACTATACTTATAAATTAATGCCTATAACATTTAATGCTATAATCCCACTTTACAAGTACGAATAAACATTACCAAATAGTGATAATCATTCATTATAAATAAACATTATCAAGATGAAAAAGTAATAATTTTGCCCCCTTATTAATTGCAAATACCCCTTAATATCAGAGTGTTATCCCCAACGACCACCAGAAAAAGATTCTATCAGCTGAGGTGGATACAGGTTTGCCCTCCATTTATGCCAAGTATCATCCAACTGTCCAACAATGCCCCCGTCAACTTCCTCATTTCCCCGCGCTCTTATGTTTATTCCGAGCCTGATTTCGAGGGTGCAACCGTCATTTCGTAGTCTGTTCATTAAAACGACGGCGTATCATGTCCATTCGGTTACTTACCAAAAATTTCCCGTTTTGATTTTCGATTTCAAGAACCCTACTCCATGTATAAATACAGCGTCACATTTCATTTTCACCACGCCTGTGATTATTCAGCTAGGATTTTGTTGTAGGCATTTAACAACAGCTGAATAGTCGAATTGAAATTCTCCTGTCAAAAACCCTAATTGTTCGATTCGAGTTCGAGCTACCGGGTTTGACGTTTTTTCATCTTGTTAGAATTTTAATTTTTCAGAATTCAGATTGATTTGTCGCTTGATACATGTCAATGGCGGATCAGGAAGGCGAGGATATGAAGATGGCGTTGAGAGAGAGCACACATCAGCGCGAATCGCCTGAGCCGAAGAGGAGTAAACCGAGGGAGAATTCCGGCGGCAGGGGCTCCGGAGGGGTGGTGCCGCAGCTGGAGGAGGTGCCGGAGGTTGCTCAGCGGCGGAGACAGAGGGAGTTAATGGCGGCCGCCGCAGAGAAGCGGATGGCGGCTGCTCAAAGTTCTTCAGCGGCAACCGCGAAACGGATTGGGGAGGTTAAAAGTGTGGCTTCAATGGCGGTGAAGAATGTGGAGATTCCGAAAGATGTGAAAATTAGGGGTTTAGAGAGTGGTAGTAAAGATAAATGTGTCAATTTGGAGAAAGTTGGTGGGATTTCGGATACCACCTTGTCGATCTTGGAGGCGGATGAGCTCTTCTCGATGATTTTTGGGAATGGAGTCACTAAAGATGTTCTAGCACAGTGGACAAATCAGGGTATTAGGTAAATCCCTGTTTAAAAGCTGAATCTCTACTTCATGCTATGATCAATTTAATATTTACTTGTTACTATCAGAGTTATCGATTATATAGTTGGTTTTTTATTTACACTGGAAAAATCATGTTAAAAATATGAAACTAGTTATGCATGTTCATGTAGGAGAAAGGAAAAGGGTTTGGTCGGTCGAAGGTGGCTGTGGAAACATGAGAATGTCATTGGAAACATACCGTGTTCATATTGTTATAATTTAGTTGGATTTATGGATATAACCTGATAATCGGTCAGTGTGTGGTTTACCCAAGATTGAACTTTGTTTGAGATGCTTGATATATCAGTGATTTATTACAACCAGTTTCCTTGTACAACAAGTTGTGTGCAGTCATGCACACGTGCTTCACAAAATCCTTGTAATCCCATGTCGTAAATGTGATGGCAGAAAAAGCTAAACTTTGTGGGTTATTATGAGTTAATTAATAGTTGATAACTCCTGAAATCTTTGAACTTTCTAGATTGTTCACAAGGGTTGTGTTTGTGCTGCAACGGGTGGATAGTGTTCAATGTCATTAATCATGGGCTGCAATTACTTAAACATTTATTATGTCACACTTAGTTGATGAGTAACACATTATGTCGTTAGCATCTACAATAGAGGAATCGTAACTTGGCCTAAACTTATTTAGCTTTACTGTACGTTTGTTTTGAGATTCACTCACCCAGAAGGATTTAGGACTTTGCGATCCACGTGACGTTCTGTTTTGGGTTTTAAAATTTGGATCTCAAAATCCCACTACAATCCATATCTAAAAACACCTATAACCCTATTATTACACTTCCCAATAAAACACACATCATACAAATCATACAACATCAATCCCCCACCATTCCCAAAATCCCAAAACAAACACATATTTTTACTATTTACCCGGATTTTGAAAATCCAGACTTTCCCGCCACACCATAATTACAAAATGTACATACCCTAGATATATTATTTCTGTCTCCCTTTACCAATAGACTCTCAGCATGTCTTCAGTGATTGTCTTGTACATTACTGTGTTTGATGAACGGCTTACTTTTCACCTAGTTAATGCTCCATCTGCCAACTCATGAGCGGCTTTTCCTTCATTTGCTTCCACGTGTAGCAAAAAGAAAAAAATGAAAAGATAACTCAATGGAGTATAGTACTAGCAGTTTTACACAGTTATCACATTGTATTATTAATTTATTATGCATTCATCTCTGAATTCTTTTTTATATATTTGACACTTTGTTGTCTGTTGAGCTGTTAATTTTGTTATGCTGGTACACATGCGATGAATAATTGTGTTCTGAATTCCTTTTGCCATCATTTAAACAGTATCTGGCCATGATTTGTTAATTGTGTTGTATCACCTTGAACCAACTATTAATGGCTCGCCATGCTTCATATACTTCATTACTGTGTTTGATGATTCAAAAACTCCGTTTTACTATATCATGCTTTACACGTGTACCGAGTTTTTACATTTATTGAATTGCTGCTAAATACTATTTACACTTAAAAAACTGTCTCTGTGTCTTGAATTGTTTTTTATGATATTCAGAATCCAATTGTTGGTGACTACTATGTAAAGTAGTTTCATACTTGTTCATGGGTAGATATGTAAATTCAACTTCCATTGCAGGTTTAGTGATGATCCAGAGACATCTATGGGGCTAGTACAGCACGAGGGTGGGCCCTGTGGCGTGTTAGCAGCGATACAAGTAACTATTTTACCTCCCAAGCCAAACTTAATCCCAATTGATAGTATTTAATAAATTATGTGTGTTCTTTTTCTTTTCTTTTTTTCTTTTTTGTCATGCAATTTCATTCTAAATGTTCCTGATAAAGTTTGCACTTTCTTAACCCTCCGTGTAAGATATGTTATCAATAGAGCAATAAAGCAATTGCCTTTTTTGTTTACACTCGAATAAGGAAAGCAAAGGATCTCAACTCGATTGATTGTTTTACATAAATTCCCATAAATAAATTAGGGGCTGAAATAACAGAATAATGTGTATAGACTATAGATAAGGGCATATAGTTAAGGAATATAACTATAAATAAGGGGATTAGGACAATGTAGAGGGCAGAGCTAAATATTGTAATAGGCCTTTAAGCCTCGCCCCTTTCAAATGTATTATTAGTGCTGCCCAATCATGAGCTTATGACCAAGCATCAAATAGCTGGCATCAATGTAAGTAGACGTTAATCAATTTTTTATTATTAATATATCTTTAGTGTCTTGCCCATAGAAAGTTGCAGCAAAAGTTCAATTAATCTCCTCTTTAATGTCTTTTTAAGTTTTATTTTCTTTCTTTTTGGGCCTATGTTTAAAGCTTTGGAGATAACCTGCAGAGATCGGAGTAGAAGTCCTTCTAGCTAAATTTAGAAAATTACGGAAAAGGCTCATTCAAATTAATTTGGTGTTTATCCATTCAAACAATGGACGTTGCATATACATCTCTAAAATTTACGAACACTTAGGGAGCCACATTTAGAAACAATAAGTGAACCTTTGTAATTATTCAAACTGTGTTGTACCGTCTATTTATGCTATGGGATAGCGATGCACATGCCACCAAAGCTGTCTTCACTAATATATTTACCTCTATGTACTTTCATTCCAGAATCTGTAAATATATATTACTACTATTATTATTATTTGCCAAAAAAATATATTTTATTCATGCGCTGGATTTACCCCTAAAAGAATATTCTCTTGGCTATGCAGGCATTTGTGCTTAAGTATCTTCTGTTTTTTCCAGAAGAATCTATTGATGTTGCACCATACATGCATTCAAATATGGGTATTACAAGAGTACACAAGGATGAATCTGTTGCTGCAGAGATTTTTTCCTCTCTTTCAGAAGGAAAAAGATCAAGGTCATGAGTCCTATACCATTTCTTAAGATGTGGAACAAATGAAAATTACTTGTTGGTCTTTTGTCCTTAAGGTTTCTATCTGGCATTTTTGGGCTAGAAATGGTTTGAATTCTCCCTACTATTATATCAGTATCAGTTTTATTAACATGTGTGCCTTGTATTAAGGCTATTACATTTTTGTTCTGTCATTAGATAAAGAGTGTAGTTTCCATTATCATATTCTTGATGAAGACGTTGGATCTATGTCCGTCTTCTATTTCAGGCATACTTGGAAACAAAACCTTGCTCCACTTATGGATGGTTGGGGTGTCCATTTTTTATTAATGGTCTCATAATGAGTGGCTAATTTATAAATGTCGTTTCATGATATGCATATGGCTTTACATTAATTTTTGTTGTTGCAACTTCTGATTAAAATGTAATAGCTTTTCCTTTATTGAAATTAAAGTTTCTCTGCCTTCAAACAGAGCCTTTATTAGGAGTATGGGCGAGATACTCTTTTCCTGTGGCAGGAATCAGAGGGCTGTAATAGCATCGCTGAACATTCTTCACAGTGATTCTTTGAAGCCTGTTAATGCGTCTGAGGATGAGGTGAGTTTTCTTAATATTATCCACATGCTTTATACTACATTTCCTTGTGGTTTCTTTACAAGCTGGGAGGGACAGCTACATTCAGTTATTGGGGCTAATATGGCTACAATTTACTTTAAATTGGTTTATATGTAAAACAGTGTTTTTGTACAACTAGTTTGCAACTATCACTTTACAGTAATACAACTAATACTTTTTAATAAAACGATGTATACTTTAATCAAACAAATAATACTGTTTTAAAATACACATTAAGGCAGAGCAGTTGCACGATAAAAAACTGGTTTACATAAGACTTTGCCATTTATATTTTATATTAAGATATTGATTGCCATTTTGAGAAAATATGATGGACAGCATGTATTGCAGGTATTACCTCTTAACTTGGTCACGTAATATGTTTTCTCATGGTTTTTTGTATCTTTCTATGCAGGTTATTTCCAAAGTCCTTGGAGGTATATCGATTGAATCTGGGTCTGACTTTCAGAAGATTCTGAGAGTCGATACGTTCACTTCTCATTCAATTGCACTTAAGAAGCTAGAGGCTATGCTTCCGGTGTACCAAAGTCGTATGGGAGCATTGCTCTTTTTAGTATCAGCCTTACTATCTCGTGGACTGGTACTCTTTCTTTTCTTATATATGCTCAAACTTTTAGTATTATTTTCCCGTAGCCAAGAGATGCAATTCCAACTTTCTTGATTCTTTATCGAATGCCTCGACTCTGGTCCAAATTATGTTAAATGGAAAATTGAGAATTTTCAAATATTGCATGCTTTCATTTTGGAAGACACAGTTGTTTGTGCATCTCCATGCATTGGTTAACTGTTAAATTATAGTTATCTCGATTGACGGTTGCCCTTTTTGATTTGCAATGATGTTTGATTCACTATCAGGACAATGTTCAAGAGGATAGAGATGATCCATCTCAGCCATTAGTCACCGCCCCATTTGGGCATGCATCGCAGGTATTCACAAATGACAAAATTGCATGGAAAGTTATAATTTTTGGTCTCTAAAGTTTACCTGTTTCCCCCGTCAAAAAAAAAAAAAAAAAAAAAGGGTTTACCTATTTCCAGTTTTAGCCCCCTCTATCACTCACTATCAAACATGGTCCTGGAGGTACACTTTTACTTTCACATTTGGTCACAAATTAGTTGATAAAAACAACTATTTTGTGGATGCTAAATGTAAAATATTTGAAAATTATTAATTACATTTAGCACCTCCAAAATAATTAGAATTTAACAACCCCAAAGAGTTGATTTTGTCAGTTGGTAGACGGTCAACTAATGGTGGGACCAAATTGTTAGTAAATGTGTACTTCATGGACCGAATTTGATAGTGAGTGAAAGAGGGGGCCAAAACTTGGAAAAAAATGAACTTTAGGGACCAAAAAGGATATTATCCCAAATTTCATCTATGCTTGATAGTTTTACATGGTTTTTGACCTTGTTTAACTTCAACCATTTACAAATAGGAAATAGTGAACCTACTACTCTCCGGGAGTGCTGTTGCCAACGTGTTCGATGGTAGAATGGACTTGGGTGGTGGCATGTTTGTAAAAGGCATCTCAACGACGGTGGAAGTTGGATTCCTCACTCTTCTAGAGTCACTCAACTTTTGTAAGGTAGGTCAGTATCTAAAATGTCCAAAATGGCCTATTTGGGTGGTTGGTAGCGAATCACATTATACAGTTCTATTTGCTCTTGATACGAAAGTCCAAGAGGAGAACGAATTCGAAAATCGAGAATCACAAATCCGACGAGCGTTTGACTCACTAGATCAAAGCGGAGGTGGTGGCTTCATCGGCGTCGAAGCCTTCCATCAAGTCATTAGGGAAATGAATATCAACCTCCCATCTGAGAAAGTCGATCATCTTTGTAGTACAGGTTTTATAGTATGGAGTGAATTTTGGCAAGCTCTTCTCAATTTAGACAAGAGCTTGGGAGGAGTTAAGGATTCATCTGGGATGATGGGTAAGAAGGTGTTCGATCTCTACCATTTTAATGGGATCGCAAAATCAGTTGCCAACGGAGCGCAAACATCGGGAAATGTGAATATCCAAAGACCGAGAATAACGAAATTGAGGGTTTCGGTTCCGCCAAGGTGGACCCCGGAAGAGTTCATGGCTGATATACCCGTGACATCTGGCGCAGGTGGGGTGGAGAGCTCAAGTGAGGTACCTAAACTACCCCCCAGTCAACATGCACCTTTGGTTGATTGCATTAGAACGCGTTGGCCTAGGTCTGTGTGCAATTGGGAAGGGGATGCACCTAGTATCGTGTGATTTTACATTTTTGTCCCTATCTCTTATGTTGTGCAATGATGGTGTATTCGATTCTCGTTACCATGGAAATCTCAAATGAACATATTGTTTTGGCAATTTGCTTCAGAGCTTCCATGAGTGGAGAGAACGAACCATGGTGAAAGTGTTTATTTGAACTACAGCCTCTTTATATTTTAAATTTTTCTTACTGTACTTTACTGTTGATGGCTTGTTTCAAGAAATGGGAGGGCTTCAATACATTTTATAGGTGGTTAACATATGTGGTGTTGTAAGATTGATGTTTTAGAATATTGTCTATTTTACCCTTGGAAAAAGGTGGAATAAAATACTGAACTACACAGATTTGTTTTTCAATATATATTTTTTTTTATTGTCATGTCAGCTGCAGTTTCAACTCAATTTATAGCAATTGAGTTTGTAGTTTGTTTTGGTGAATATAGGATTTATCTCTATTGGTATTTGTGAGAGCTGTAATTGTAATTTTCATGTAAGAGCAACACTTGTGTGAACTTGGTTCACGGGAATTCCATCTCATTTTTAACTCAATTATTGGGTTTTTTTTTTTTTTTTTTGTAGTGGGTTTATAAAAAATTTGTATGTTTGATTCATTTAGAATTTGTTGAGTAGGATAAATGGAGTTTACGAATTTCATGTGTAAATAAGTACATACAAATTTTGTTTTTCCGTAAATACCTGGAGAGCCTGAGTGACAAGGCAGATAACTGAGGAAATGTGTGGAATTTCACTTTTTTCTATTTTACTCATTATTTTATTTTATATTTAATCTCTCCAAAATTTACACCATATAGTAAAAAAAGATAAGAGATTAGTCATACTTTTTTGTGGATTTTTCCAGGACAAAACCTCATATTTGACGGGTACAACCTAACACAAATTACACTCATTCTTCCCAAAATATTAAAGTGTCAATGTCCAACATATGTCTCATCTCACCGTGATACGGTCTCTTGCAAGTGTGTCGCTTTTCCATGTTGCATTACAGGACATTATTCAATTGTGAATTAGAGTGTTGTACCACCTATGTGAATATATCATTATAAATCACATTAAATATATGGTAGCGTTGATGGGCAGTGTAGCATAGCAAATATTGTTTTTGTGTGTTTTTTAAGCTCTCTGTAGAAACCCAGTTTGACTGGTGGATGTTCAGCATAATCACAATCTGACTTGCCAAGTTAGGTATGCAAGTCTTGAGAATTCTACACTAAGTAAAATATTTAAGTACTCATGAATTTGTATATATATAGGATTGATTTTATGTTTCGTTTGCTGAATCTCACCATTATCAAAATCTTTTGAAGTAATATTGTATTGGAGAATTACAAAAATAATCTTTGAAGTTTAGACATATATAGAAAATGAAAATTTGCAAATTACAGATAATATTTGTTTCTATTTCACAAATTTTACTGAGTAATTTGAATGGGGTTTATAAGAAAAATATGAACCTTATATTTGTTTCCATTTACCATAATTGAATCTATGTTTATAAGAAAAAAAAACATAAACCTCAAAAGTGTATTTGCAGTACTACATAAGAAAGTTTCTTATAGTTGCATTCCATGACTATTAGAATGAGTCTCTTAAATTGGAAAATTGATGCAGTCTTGAAATACTCAAAGGACTGTGGAGATGAATAATGAATTCAAATCAAATACTAATATTTAACCCACTTGTAAAATTTTAATATTTTTTGAAAAAACTGACATTCATGAATCACGGTCTCTCTTAAATTTTATCTTCCCACAGCCAATATGATATATCACTTTCAATCTCAACGTAGGTTTTTTAATGCTGATAATAAAACAAATTTCAAGATCTGTGACCCACAATTTCGAAAATGAAAGCAGTAATAATGACTCCAACAAATCCATTCCATTCCATTCCAAGCATAATAATAGTAGAAAAACATGTAAAAAAAAAGTTCAGTGCTATCCAAATATTACAGCGCTGAGGTAAATAAACATCTACCCAAAACATAAAAGATTAAAAGAAAAGGATAAATATACCAGTAAAGACCTTACAAAACCACTTCATGAGCCCCGAAACTGCAATCCAACTCAAACTGAGCTCAACATTCAATCAACACAAGAAACTGAAGACAAATGTGTTCACCGGAGCTTAGAAACACTTCCTGTGAACAATAGCAGGACCTGACTCGTCGTACTCTGCCTTCGCAATCCACATCTGAACAATTAAAAGAGAAAAGATGAGCTAAGGCAAATACTTTTATACATCAGTTGCATTGTGCAACTGTAGTGTTTTTTAAAAGGTATTAGTTACTTCACTGAAAAGTATTAGTTGTGCACAAGTTACTCCTGAGGATAGAATGGAAGCCTTAGCAAAAGAACAAGAATTACCTGCTGGAAAGTACTAAGAGAAGCCAGGATCGATCCTCCAATCCAAACACTGTACTTCCGTTCAGGTGGGGCCACCACTTTTATTTTCATACTGCTCGGAGCAAGAGCAGTGATTTCCTTGCTCATACGATCAGCAATACCAGGGAACATAGTTGATCCACCACTGAGCACAATGTTTCCATACAAATCCTTTCTAATATCTACATCACATTTCATGATAGAGTTGTAGGTTGTTTCGTGAATTCCAGCAGCTTCCATTCCGATCAGTGATGGCTGGAACAACACTTCTGGACAACGGAACCTTTCAGCACCGATGGTGATAACCTGTCCATCAGGAAGCTCGTAGCTCTTCTCCACAGATGAGCTGTTCTTTGCTGTCTCCGATTCCTGCTCGAAATCAAGGGCAACGTACGCGAGCTTTTCCTTTACATCACGAACAATTTCCCGCTCAGCAGTTGTGGTAAACATGTAGCCTCTTTCGGTAAGAATCTTCATGAGATAATCGGTGAGATCGCGACCAGCAAGATCCAACCGCAAAATAGCATGAGGAAGTGCATAACCTTCGTAAATAGGAACCGTGTGGCTCACCCCATCACCAGAATCGAGGACAATACCTGTTCAAGAGAGAGCTATGCTTAATAATTGAACATACTCCCTTCGATCCTAAATATCTGTTCGATTTATCCAAAACAGTGTTCCTAATGTTTTGTCACTTTGCTAATATCAACAAAATTTTACCCTTTTTTCATCAAGTAGTAATAAATAAGTGTATAATAATATTTAATATCCTAATTAATGAAAAATTGGTTTGTGCGAATGGTAATATCAGACGACAATTAGGACCAGAGGAAGAAGTTACCAAGCTTCGGATATTTACACGTGTCATCAGATTATTAGATGCATACCTGTTGTACGACCACTAGCGTACAATGAGAGTACAGCCTGGATTGCAACGTACATGGCTGGCACATTGAATGTCTCAAACATGATTTGAGTCATTTTCTCTCTATTTGCCTTGGGGTTGAGAGGTGCCTCTGTAAGAAGAACTGGGTGCTCTTCTGGAGCAACACGAAGCTCGTTGTAAAATGTGTGATGCCAAATCTTCTCCATGTCATCCCAATTGCTCACGATACCGTGCTCGATTGGGTACTTCAATGTGAGAATACCTCTTTTAGATTGAGCTTCGTCCCCTACGTAAGCATCTTTTTGCCCCATTCCAACCATCACACCTGTATGTCGGGGACGACCTACTATGCTAGGGAAGACTGCCCTTGGGGCATCGTCGCCAGCAAACCCAGCCTGCGAGAAGAGATAAATATTTATATGTATTTATTATTTTAAAAGATTGATAAGAAAAGAAACAAATAATCATCCGCGCACCTTGACCATTCCAGTACCATTATCAACAACAAGGGGTTGAATATCCTCTCCCTCTGCCATCTCAGCTTATAGTCTGTATAAAGGGCAGGGATTGAGCTGATTATTATAAAATCGAGTAATATGAAACAATTAACATTTACACATGATACGAAATGATACTAAATAGTATACTTCTACAAACACAGATTATCGAAGAACAAAGAATCACTCATCCACCAAAGACTATACTCCACTACATTAAGTGCACTCCCTTTCTTTATAACTTTGCGTTTAAGGAATTCAATTAATCAACAAGTATTCAAATAAACCTCTAAAAAGAGAATAACTGGTTTTAAGAATGCAAGAGGTAACTGGTTTTAAGACTGAAAATATAACAAGTGTCATGGATGAATGACAGATTTCATTTAACCCAAGAACATCTATGCAAAGAGTAAGTCAATTATCCTAATAACAGGTCAATTTCAAAATCAACGCGATAAAACACAGAATGATAAATCATCACGAAATCAAACGAACACCACAAATAATCAAATAAAACCAGAACTGCCAGATAAAATTACAAACAATAATTATCTTCCAAATTGCCTTCCTTGTTCATGCCTAAAACAAAGAACACGCCCTACCAAAAAGCAACATATTTTTTCAATCCACAAAGTCTCAGTCAACTTATATACATCTTTTCCCCAGTTATAACTTAGAACAATAAATCAAGACTGAATCGCATTTCACAGGTTTCCTATAGATCGGAGCTTTCGAATCCGCTAAATTTTTTTACTAAATCATTTCCACCAAAATCACAATAGCAGAACTTCAAATTAACCAGAAAAATCCACAGATCAACAGAAATTGACGATGAAATAAATAAATAAAAAAGATCAACAGATCAAACTACAAATAATTGGAACAAAAATGGATTTAAGCTCACCTTCGATCTGGCTTTCGCAGTGTGAAATTTGAGCTCGTTAGTAGGCGATGAGAGTCACTGCAGTACAAAATGGTAGGCGGAATATTTTAGAGAAAATCCGGTGGAATGAGAATCTGCTATATACTCGGGTCGGATTTTGGTCGAGGAAATGAAATGACGTTGAAATGAAATTAAATGAAATTCAAATGCATATTTGGCGCTTGCGAATTACGATGTGATTAAAAGCAATTAGCAGCCAGCACGGGTATTATATTACGTATATAATTAGCAAGTATTAGTTGATTAGATCAAATCAAATACTACAAATGCACGAAATGTCATGACCATGTCTAATCTTTTAAACAAAGGGTATACATTTTTGGGTGTACAAATATTCATAGGCTTTTTAACTTTACAAATATTTCATTTCCTAGAGAGGTTGTAACACTATTTTCAACTGTCTTTACAGGAAATACTAGTTCCGTTTCATATTGAGTACGTCGCTCTTCAAAATTGGTTTCTTTTTTTGGTAAGAATAGACTTTCATTCATTTTGGGTATAAGAATTACCCATTGAGAATTACAAGTATTCAAAGTTAATTTTACAACACATCATCAGGGTTTCTTCTCATCTGTGCTAGTAACATGACTTCCCAGTACAATATCTTTTGAGGCGCATGTGTATGAGATGATCTCACGGTGAGACGGAGTATTATAAGTTGGACATTGACGCTTTAACATTTTGGGAGGGGTGAGTGTGATTTATGTTAAGTTGTACCTCATTTCATATATGAGACCGTCTCATATGAGTTTTTGTAATTTTTTATCAAGACTTATTACTCCAGACTAATTCTCGGGTCTCTTGCCCCGTTCTTGAAGCTTGACAAATTACACTGTTTACTATGAGCTGCCTTCCAACTCCAAGTTTTTTACTTCAATTCTTCCATCAAAGAGCACAGTTGTAGCATTTCATTTTGGAATATAATCGAATTTCTTGTTTTCCATAATATTCATACCGCACATTCCCCAATACAAATTGCTAATTTCTCCCTATCTTTTTCGAGAAACAATTTACTAAAAAGTAGTAAACTACTCGTCGGATTGGACGGTAAGGCACTTTTGGAGCCAAGTCAATTCACACAAGTCATCCAAAGATTATATGAGAAAGAACATTCAAACAACACCTGTCTTACAATTTCATTTTCGGAGTAGTAGATGTTGTTGGTATTCGTTCCCAACTTCCCATAGCACTCACCAATTGTGTCACAACCATAAGAAATTTCTCTGAAGTTGGATTAACTCTCTAGTGTTTGTTTTGGTAGTCGATTTCTCATAGCACTCTCCAAGTGTACTTGAATCTTTAATGGAACAATGTTATACCACATCTTCTTGAATTCCTCTCTATCCCACACCTCTTCGGCCTCACTCTCTTGCATCAATTTCTCGTAAGCTGCTTGGGTTGAATAGAGCTCGTTTGGTGCTCGGTGAAACTAATTTCATATATATATAGACACGATCATTCAATTAACATAATTAATATTATTTTATAATGTAAGTCATACTTTTTATTTATCACTACTAATATTGTGAGAAATTAAATAAACGAATTAATCTTAATCCTCTTTACAAGCATAGGAAGACCTATGTGGGGGCCAGTGGGGTTCATTGGGACAAGGACCCTCTGACTCCACTTGAACTTTAAATATATATATATATATATATATATATATTTATAATTATTATTTTTAATTAAATGAGGTTATATATTTTGGTTAATTTCAAATTGTGTTTTTTTTAAATGCAAATTTTCTTACTCCCTCCTTTTTTTTTAATGGTTCTGCTAAATGGACAGATTCTACTCTTGATCAGAATTATTAAAAAAAAATCAAAACTCTTCGTTACGAAAAAATATGTTAATGACTTAGAAATTAGAATTAATGTTTATTAAAAGTCTTAATTATTAATCTCCTTCCCACCCACCAGCCACCCCTCCCTGCTTCCTTTCTGCAACTTATCCCCTTCCCACACCGCTCTCACCCACCCACGCCCCAAGCCGCCACGCATCAATTGTCCTATAAAATAGGCCGCTATATTATTTGAATTTCGGTAAGGAATGTACCCATCAGGTGAATAAACGTATCCAAAAGCATAATTGAAATGAAAACGAAAGAAGCCCATCCAAAACAAAGCCCCAATCACCGTAATAATTCGCGAAATTGAATAAATGAGGAATGTCTGCAATCGAAAACATAAAGCAAATCCAAGATTGCTGAAAAACTTTGAGATATAGACACGGAAAAGTGAAAAATAGATATGGTCAAGACAAAGCTATTGATACTAATTTTGATGGTTAAGGTGGTCAAAAAAGCGACGCAGATCTCTGTACTAATCTCGATGTTTAAGGTGGTCGGAAAAGTGACGCTGGTCGATGCACGGCGGCGATGGCGGGCTGGAGGAAGAAGATGACATATTCGTGAGGAAGATAGAATAATTATATTTAAAACCTTAATTGTACACGTAAAGTCTAAAATACCCTTTTCTGTCTGGACAAAATCTTGCTACCCAGAATTATCATTTTTTAATAGATGTCATTCTTGGGTTTTTAAGATAAATTAAGGACATTCTTTTTTTCAAAATTAACCTTAATTAATATTATTTAAATATTCTTAACAATAAATACTATTGGTTGAAAAATTAAACACACAACACATTTGTAGGAAATTTGAAATTACAATATTAAGGGTAAATATTAGATAAAGAGGGATAAAATGCAAGAACGACATCTATTTTATAAATAATTCAAAAGACTAAAACGACATGTAAATAAAAATGGGGGATTATTATTCTTCACGTGAGGAAGAGGGAGCGAAAGAGATAAAGAGATATGTATAATTTACATTTTAAATATGTATATTAAATGTAATTGACTCAGTTAATATAAAGATATTTAGTTCAATTAAATTTTGGATATATATAAAAAATTCGAAAATGCATTTAGTTACATTATATTATATATTGGGTCCCCCTCGGCGCAATTCAAGGGTCCGCCACTGTTTACGAGCTCAGGCTTTTTGATGAATTAAATTATTTTATGGGTATCAGAGCCTTCAGACTCACTCCCACATCCTGTGTTCAATTCTCACTAAAAACAACTGCACTCATATTAAATTATCCACTCGATGGGCCCCTCACAATGATGAAGTAAGATAATTAAGCCCATGAGTGAGAGATGTAATTCTTTCACTTGTTGCAATATAATTCATACCCTTCAACATCACAAGTAATACCATTTTTGTAATAATAAGTATTGTCATTCAGTTATCACGACTGATACACTTTGATAATATAACTCATATCCCTTAACCAGTTTTAAGATAGGTTTAATGTGACTATTCGGTGAAATTGCACATTTTATTGAGTGAAAGTCGCAAACTTTCGGTCAACATACCAAGACGAGCGCAAGCAATTGTATGGAAGATTCTCAAACAAAGGCTACCAACGAGAGACAACTTGAGGAAAAGGAAGATCATTGAAGAAAATGGTGATGCTTCATGTCCGATGTGTGGCGAAGTAGATGAAACAACTTCTCATCTATTCTTCACATGTAAATTCTCATCGCAAATTTGGAGCAACATCTACAAATGGACTCAAGTGAATATGGTCCCTCATGAAGACACGTTCATCAACTTTCTTCAACACGGAGCTATGTTCGGTAATCTCTATAAAGGTAACATTGCTTCTTCAATTTGGATATGTGTAGTTTGGACGATTTGGAAAAAAAGAAATGAGTTGGTGTTCGAAAACAAAGTGTTAGATGTAGGAGGAATTTCAAACGAAATCATCGCAAGAACTTGGTCATGGGTCACGACAAAAAAGGCACAAGCTAAGGAGATTTCATATATGAATTGGCGTTCTAATCCTTTTTACTGCTCGCTGTAATTTTGAAGTGTTCCCCTTGTACCCCACTTTTTACTTAATGAAGTGTTCTTTGCTGATCAAAAAAAAAAAACATAAGTCTCTGATGAGTTGCAACATTTTGGTGCAACACTTTTAATGTCTATAAATACTAAGGAAATGTGGAGATTTGAAAAGATTGAGAATTAGAGTTTCTCTGAACAGTGAAATTCGAGTTTCACTATTTATTGAAGTCGAGTATGTTGTTTTCAAGCTTTGTTTACACACTTGCGCTTAAAAAAACCTTTATTTGCACACTTGTTACTTCTATTTTTAAAATTTGTTAAGAGTGTGTAACTATCGAATTTTCGCAAAATAGATTTTGAATCATGAAAAATTAATTCTTTATTAGTCATTTACACTTGTACGGAGGAATTAATACCATTAAAAATAGCATCATTCTCCGGTATACCTAACCTATTATTAATTTCTTTAGCCACACAAATATACAATAATGTGTTCTATTGTCCATCTTTTTTCAAGGTTGCTAATAAAATTATCTTTCAGGCAACCACGTTCAACCCAAAAATTTTAACTACTTAATAAAATATTATTTATTTATGTAATTCTAATCTGTAGATCACTTTCGTAGTTTCATTACGTGCAGTGTTCTTGAAGAATACATTTAAAAGGGAAGAGTAATTTCCTAACAGGATGATATGAAAGTAAATCTGACTATTTCAAATTCGACCCCAAATAATTGAATATTTGAAAGTGATTATATGAATTTTTGATCCGAACACTTTCGGCAGAAAAGTAGTTCGATTGGGAGTTGGAAAATAAGTTGCATTTATTTGTCAATTGATGAGATCTTGACTTATTTTTCTTTACTTTTTGTATACAGGAGTATGTGTGATGTGCGTATGCGTGTATATAAATGGACTATGGTGAATTATATTAATAGAAAAAAGAAATAGAATTACTTTCATTGGCAGTGGGTTCATAGCCACACGGATTCAGAATTTTAAATTTAGAAATTAATACAGGAAGTAATTCATAATGTTCAAATCGAATAGTGAAATACTTATAAAATGAAGAGCAAACTGCATCAGTAGGCTAAATTATCTATTGTTATCATGTATATAGTTGATTCACTTATGTAAAAATCCAAAATTTCAAGTATTTTTTTTTTCGACCAAAAATTTCAAATACAACTTATTTGGTTAGGTCTTGTATGCACCTTGGATGGATGTCAAGACTTATTATAGTCATTTTAAGCATCTGCATTCTTAAAATGTGTGATTTATTTTAGAAAAGCAAGAATCTTAATATTAAAACTTGTTATGCTTAAAAGAAATAGTGCACGCGTTTTTGTTTTATATAGAAAAAATTTTTAAAATCTGTTAATATGAGAACATAGTTGCACATGAGACACACTCCACTTATTTTATTAGTTTTTGTGGGTGGGCGGAGTAATTTTTAATTTTAAGAACACCAATTACTAAAAATAGAAACATGACGTGCATAACAATTATTTTCGTAATTGAATGCGCAATTACAAGGTCCAGTTATCCCAATCACAATGCCCAAATTATTTTATTAGTTTTTGTGGGTGGTTTAACATATTTTTAATTTTAAGAACACCAATTACTAAAAATAGAAACATGACGTGCATAACAATTATTTTCGTAATTGAATGCGCAATTACAAGGTCCAGTTATCCCAATCACAATGCCATAAATAGCTAAGCCATAGTGAATAACCGACATGTTTAACATAATTTAATTAGGAAAAAAACTTATTTTTAAAATGAGCCTCTCATATTTTAGCTTTTTAAAAATAATTTTAAATTATGAGTAGAGTTTGCAAACATCACTTTTGATTTTATTTTATTTTTTCGTAAAAGTGCATCTATGATCAGCTTTAAGAATTTTTTTTTACATTAAGTATTTAATATGTTTACAAACACACTCTAAAAATATATATATTTTTTAAATAAAATTATTCGATTTCGATTGAACTTACTTATCTCCCATGTTACATGCTTAGATTAGATGAAACAAATTCCCACCCAAAACAAAGTGAGGTGATTTTTAACTGTCTAACACTTGAGTAACGGAAACTCTTTAATTTTGAATGTCCTTTTCTTCTGCAAATGCTAAATAGAGAAAATTTTATATTTAAATTTAAAGTGGACATAAGTTAATTATTATTGGTTTTTCTTTTCAAACATTATTTTTAAATTTTATTTTTTAGATAATTTTTTAAGTAAAAGTGCATCTATAAACATTATTTTAGCTTAAGTTATTTAAAAACCGAATTTTCCCAATAAGAACAAATATATGAAAAGTATTTTTAACCTTTATTTCAAACCACTTATCAATTTTATTGATTGAATTTTTTTATATTTTAATATAATCTAACTTTTGATTAATTAATATAAAAAGTGTCAAACAATTTGAGATAAATTCTAACAATATAATATATATAAAATGAAACACATGATATCATTTTGAAGATAAAAACCACATTTCTTAAATGTCAACTATATGCAATTATGCATCATGAATTCAAGTGCAATTTTTTTAAAAAATGCAAGTTAATTTTTATTTAAAATATTTATTCTAAAATAATATTGATCATGTAACATTATTTTTAATCATAAAAAATAAATAGGGTAAAAAAAATTATCCCAAATTTTTTTTTGAAAGATCGAGATCAATCATAATAAAATTAATGGTTCAAATTAAAATTTAAATAATATAAATATTGTAAATAACCTACAAAATTATATTTTTGAGATAAAGTATTTATCTTTTTTTTTTTAAAAATAAGGAAGAGATTATTAATATAATCTTGTTTTGATTAATTAATAAAGAGTGTCACATTTGAGGCATTCTAACAAGAGAAAAGTGACACACAGGATATCATTTTTAGATAAACCACATCTCTTATGTACTATATGCAATGAACTCAAGTGCAATTTTAAAAAAAAATGCAAGTTGTTATCAGTAAGCATGCAAACTATTTTCGGTGAGATACTTGCGTATTCTAGTGAAAAGAATTTGCAAGTTTAAAAGACTTGTATTTTACATTTTTTTTTTTAAACAAGTTGACAAACCCCACTTTTTTAACAACTATCTATATTTTTAACCAAAATTATACTAATTGTTACACTGTTAATATTAAAATACATTCATCTCCATTTTCTCTTTCTATATTTTTACTTTTTTTTACCCATCTTTATATGGGACTGTGAAAGTATTATTCATTCATCTCCATTTTCTCTTTCTATATTTTTACTTTTTTTTACCCATATATATATATATATATATATATATATATATATATATATATATATATATATATATTCCATACTTTTAACTGTCAAAGTGAGCCTCTTTCTCATTCCCCTTTTGGTCGGAACAAATGTACTAATTTTAGCACCTTATTGCCGTGGGGGAAAAATAGGACTATTAAGGGGAACTGGGGTTGGTAAAATAGTACTCTTTAGAATATCCACAATGGATGAATGAATTTTCATCTATCCATCCACTCTCTCTCCTCCACATCATCTACTTTTAAATACTTAATTTTTTAAACAAACTCTCATAATGGTCCATTTAATCATCCAACCATCCATTCACTATTTATGGATCCCATCATGACTTCATCCCACTTTATGCATATTATAATTATTAAAAATTATATTATTTTTTAATATTGATATTATTAATCAAAATATTAAAATAAAATAGTAATTAATTATAAAATAATTCCAAGTAAACAAAATTGAGAAAATCTAAGTAGAATATTAAATTAAACATTTAGATTACTTGAAAGTTAGGAAACACAACATTAAATTAAAACATTACAATGAATTAAAATATTCAATTGTTAAAAAGTTTCAATTCACATGCATATTTGAAATTAATCCAAATTTTAAATATAAAAAATTTAGAAGTTTACATATATTAAAAAATCATAAATAAAAATAAAAAATGAAAAAAATACTCTCTTATGTATCACATTTATTTTTTTGCTAAAAAATACACTTTCTCCCTCCATCAATTCCATTGGATGGATGACTCTCTCTCTCCAATCCAATAAAGACCCACAATGGTGTTAAACATCAATTTTCATTCATCCAATGATTAAACACCCATTGGATGATACATTGTGAATGCTCTTAGCCAAATGGAATTGATAGGACTATGTTATTGTTGCCAGATTTTAATGTCATAAAACATATCCATTTTATTCTATTTCACATATATATATATATATACTACTATTTGAAGGGGTAAATTGAATTTAACCTTATTAGTCAATTTGCATTTGCGTTTCATTTCAACGTCATTTCATTTTCATCTCGTCGAACGCGTTTGAACCCCAAGTATGTGCTTGTTTGCAAACATTAGTTCTACTAAAAAAGTGTTATTAAGTAATTTTTGTAGCAAAATAAAAAATGAGGAGTGTTTTGAAATAAATAAATTTCAAGAAGTGATTAAAAAAGAATGTGTTTGCAAAAGAATCATTTAATTTACAAAAATAGTCTTTGGAAATGAATGTGTTTGCTTAGGAATGTGTGAAAAGTGCTTAAGGAGAAGTTAGAAGTAAAAAATAATTGCTTAACCAAATTAGATTTTAAGCACTTAAATAAGTGATTGCAAACATGTTTTAAGTGATTTATTTTTTTTTAAAAAAGTGCTTTTGCTGTTACTATGGTGCTTGCAAACAGACACTATACAGAAGATTCTCATTCCCCACATTTCACTCTGTCTCAAATATTCCTCTTTCCAATTTCTAGTGCTCTGACTCACCCGCTGGAGAAATTTGAAGAACTCCTTTTTCACATCGCAGCAAAAGCAGATCGAAGGTGAACTATAATCCCAAAGCTATACTAGCATGAGTTAATCGTTTCTGTTTGAGAAAATTTGTGGTTTGATCTATTAATCTGGGTTTTTATCTCCATTTGAAGCATTTTGTCATTTGTTGGTGTTTGTTGTGAATGTGAGGATCTAATGGCTAAGTTTGTTTCATCACGGGGTTTATTATTTGATTCTGGTGGAATTGATGAAAGAAAATTCTTGTTTAAGCTCCGATCTGTATGCACATGTGTATATAATGGTGTAAAAATATATGCGCTTTATGTTTTTAGCTATAATCTGAGCGAAACATGTATGTTGACTGCTGAATTTGGAGAATTTGATGCAGGAAAAGTTATTTTTGCGGTCTCAGTTTTGATTTTAGTTTTTATGTTTCGTTTTCCTTTTAATTTGATGATAAACAATTAGAATGCTGTTATGTTGATTGCCATTGTCAATGACCTGATACAGATGATCTTTGATGTGATGAATCGGATTTTCTGCATTATGTGTATAAATTTTGGTCCATATTGACTTGGTGGGATTTGGGTGCTCGTGTAACCTAGTGATCTATTAGACTGTTGAGATTGGGTTTCATTACATGCTGTGTATATTATATTGGGCACCTAATCAAACAATCTTGTTACATGAGAGTTGGAAATACATTTAATTAATTACTTGCGAGTAGAATTTCCATATGATTCTTGGTTCTTTGATTCAGAATACTAATATTCCCGAGTTTCCTATAGTATGTGAAAATACAGTCTGTTTCAAGCTCTTTTTGTTTTATAAATCTAATAGTATAGTCTGTTCATTCCTTATCATTGCCTTACATTGTTAATTTGAGATGGCTGATGGAGAGGATATTCAACCCCTTGTTGTCGACAACGGTACTGGAATGGTGAAGGTAAGCAGTTGATTATTTGTATTGTTAACTTGTGATAGTATTTCTAGTTGGGTATTGCAATGTAGGTGGTGTTTATAAACACTACAAAGTGAGTCAGAATAACTTCTTTTCAAACACAACTTTTGAAAAAAAAAAATGATTCTGAAAGCTGTTTGTAGAGTTTGAAACACACCTGTACTACTGTTGCTTAATTGTTTGTCCCTGTACTACAGGCTGGCTTCGCTGGTGACGATGCCCCAAGGGCAGTTTTTCCTAGCATAGTTGGTCGTCCTCGACATACAGGTGTCATGGTTGGGATGGGGCAAAAAGATGCTTATGTAGGGGACGAAGCTCAATCTAAAAGAGGTATTCTCACATTGAAGTACCCAATCGAGCATGGTATAGTGAGCAATTGGGATGACATGGAGAAGATTTGGCATCACACATTCTACAACGAGCTTCGGGTTGCTCCAGAGGAGCATCCAGTTCTTCTTACAGAGGCACCTCTCAACCCCAAGGCAAATAGGGAGAAAATGACTCAAATCATGTTTGAGACCTTCAATGTGCCAGCCATGTATGTTGCCATCCAGGCTGTCCTCTCTTTGTATGCTAGTGGTCGTACAACAGGTATGCATTCCAGTGGAGTAAATTGCAAATTTGGTCCTGTATTTTACTGGGTGTTGGTGATTTTACTCCCGCATGAATTAATTTTTCTCAATTAAGTCCCATAAAATTTTAAATGATGAAATTTTAGTCCTATATTGACAAGATTGCAGGATTTTTGCATGTGCTGTTCAAGTGAGCTTTCGGAATTCCATCTAGCAACCGAACACTAATAACTTGACGTTGCTTATGTGGCATAACAAAACCCCAACATACTAATTTCAATAAAAAATCACAAATTAAATATCATCCAAAGACAAAAAATTGTCTGTTTACTGTTTAGGATTAATATTGCACCATTTCAAAAGTTGTTGGATTTAATTGAGAAAATTGACACGAATGGGGCTAGAATCGCCAACACCCAATAGATATGGGACCGATTTGCTACTAGGAGATTCAAGTATTGGAAGTCTAGTATCTTTGTTCAATTAACACATAAATTTCTCTTGAACAGGTATTGTCCTTGATTCTGGTGATGGTGTGAGCCACACGGTTCCAATTTACGAAGGCTATGCACTCCCCCATGCTATTTTGCGGTTGGATCTTGCTGGCCGTGATCTCACCGATTATCTCATGAAGATTCTTACCGAAAGAGGTTACATGTTCACCACGTCGGCTGAGCGGGAAATTGTCCGTGATGTGAAGGAGAAGCTCGCGTATGTCGCCCTCGATTTCGAGCAGGAATCAGAGACATCAAAGAACAGCTCTTCAGTGGAGAAGAGCTACGAGCTGCCTGATGGACAAGTTATCACCATTGGTGCTGAGAGGTTCCGCTGTCCTGAGGTTCTGTTCCAGCCATCACTGATCGGAATGGAAGCTGCTGGAATTCATGAAACAACCTACAACTCCATCATGAAATGTGATGTGGATATTAGGAAGGATTTGTATGGAAACATTGTGCTTAGTGGTGGATCAACTATGTTCCCTGGTATTGCTGATCGTATGAGCAAGGAAATCACTGCTCTTGCTCCGAGCAGCATGAAGATCAAAGTGGTGGCTCCACCTGAAAGAAAGTACAGTGTCTGGATCGGAGGGTCGATCTTAGCGTCCCTCAGTACTTTCCAGCAGGTAAGCCCTCATGCTCTTATACTGTTCAACGAAAACAGCTGATACTGACTAACTAATACCTTTTAGTAAAACAACTAATACCATTTAAAATGCACTTGATTTGCACGGTCCAACTGGTGCATATAAGTGTTTGCCTTTGTTTTTATATTTCATTTTTTATTTATTTGGTTGGTGCAGATGTGGATTGCAAAGGGAGAGTACGATGAGTCGGGCCCTGCAATTGTTCACAGGAAGTGTTTCTAAGCTGGTGAACGTTTCTATTTAAAGTTCCTTGTATCGACTTATGTTTGGATTGCAGTTTTGAGCGTGTGATGTGATTTGTGAGGTCGTTGTCTTGGTGTCTCTAGGGTATATTTATCGATTTTCTTTATTTTGTTTAACTTTAATGTTTTCTCGAGGTTATGTTTTTTGTAGAAGAAGTGTTCGTGCCTCAGTGCTGTAATATTTTGGCTGGCTCCGAACGTTTATTACATTTTTCTCTGCTGCTATGATTGAAATGGATTTGATTTGTCGCAATTGCTTTCTTTGTTCTTGAATGGACTGTGTTTGTTTTCAGAATTGTGAAAAAAAGATGCTCAATAGGTTTAATTGAAACCCAATTATTGCAAATTGGGGGAATGTGGCTTTGAATTTGAAATAATAGCAGTTTGAGTTATTTATTAACTATTTTGTATCATTCCATCATAGTATTATTATTGAATGAAATATAGTACTAGTATGAAAATAATGTGATTGTAGCATATTGCCTGCAAGTGACTAGTCTTAGATTGCGGATTTGATTACTGGATTGCAATTTCATAATTACTAATTTTTCTGTACTTTCAAAATTTTTAAAAATTCAAGTACTTCCAAAGTTTTTGTTATATTTTGTTCTTTATTTTGTACATCCTGATGTTTTTATTTTACTTAATTTCCTACTTCTATTATCCCATGCACTGTTTTCTTGTTTTTTTTTTGTTTTTTCTTTGCTGTTTGCACTTGCAAAGCAAAAAAAAAAATAAAAAATTGCAGTAGGCAAAAGTTTATAAATAAATTACATTTGTCTTTTTGTAGACATAAAACTAGATAATATAAGAACAAAGAGTACATTAAAAAATTGTATCGGGTCATGGGATTTTGATTTATCAAGAATCATTGAACTTATTAAAGTACAAACATTTTTCGATAAAGTGTTGTAAAATTCTGTCTTAGAAACCGTGCTTGCATCTTTTGATGTGCAGAGTGCCCCCCACAAAAAAAGAGAAAATAAAAGGAAAAAAAATGAGAGAAAAGATTAGAAAAGGGTTATGACGATTAATTGTGAGAGTTGAGTAATTTATTTCATAGGTTGAAAGACTATACATAAAGTCCTGTTGAGTAAGCTAAAATTCTCTCTTATCTTGTACTCTAACATTGGTGGTAGGTAAATATTTTAATTTGAATATGGTATTTTTTATCCTTTTTTAAATTCAAGTTGGCCTAATGAAGCATAGCAAAAGTAGACCCTTTTATATTTAGAACAATAAAGACTAAAGGTGACACTGCGTGGGCCAAGTGGTGTGGTTAGGCTGAATCTGGACTCGCCCATCGCTTCATCGGGCATATAAAATAAATTCGCTTAATTGAATATTAATTACAAAAATAAGTATTTAAACAACAAATTAATATACATATAAAATTATAGGAAAGTAAGAAAAAAGATTCAATAATTTTTTTTTTAAATTTACCTATTCTTTATGCTCAAATGAATTAATATTTTTATTTGTAAAATTACTAAAGAATTTATATTCATATCTACATTAATTTTTTATATTTTTCAAATATATTTTATATTATTTTCTTCCCGAAATGATCATGCATCCTCTTTAAAATCTCAATAAATTATACTCCATCAGTCCCTCTCTTAATTGAACATTTACTATTTATACAAATTTTAATATAGAAATTATTTATTATTATTAAAAGGGATAAAATTACTTTTTAATGGGGGTTAAATGGTAAAATAATGATATTTATGTAAATTAAATGAGATAAAATTAATTTTAATGTAGAAAAAATAATAACATAAATTATAATATTGAAATGTTTGAGGAATATAAATAAAAGAGAAAAAAAATACTTTATTACTATTATTTATAAAAATATTTAATTAAATTTAGAACGAACTTTTTGGATAAATGTTTAAATAAAAGAAGCATGGAGGGAGTAATATGATAAGTTTGACGGACCAATGGGCATTTTAGCTGGTCCATCTGGCAAAATGAGCCCAAATGAAAACTAGTATTTCCTCCTAAGAGTATTTGATGGATCCTATTAATTAGTTATTTTATAAATAAAATAAAATATAAAATAATTAATTTGTTAATTTTAATTTGCCACTTGGCCAGAGAAGAGGACTGCCACTTGACAGCATATGGTGAGTGCAATCCTCATATTATAATATATATAAGATTACAATCTAGGCTCAGCAAAATATAAATCAATTACACAATTTATTTCACATTTAAAATTTGTTCTCTAACTTACAAGCTCAATCTTTTCTTGATAGCTCTCATACCCAGACATTCTGTAAAATGAATGTGTATTTGTATCCAAACCAAGTACTATAATTTATAGAAAAATACAACTTATAATACCAAAATATTATTCTTGAATATACTAATTGGTACGTAATTGCCTACGCACGTATTATTACTTCCAGAGATGGAAAGTAAGATTAATAATATTTGTAAAACTGAATTAAAGATAAAGGGTCAAGAAAGGGTTGAAGAACAAGCATCAGTATGTGAATCTAACAATCAGCTATTTATTTCATCCAGGAACGGATCTAGGAATCAATGGTGGGGTGGGCTAAAAAATACTTCCCCCGTCCATCAAAATTGTGCTCATTTCGTTTTGATATGTTGTATGGAAAGGTCAATTAAGTACGTTTATGGACACAATTTTTTTTATCTTCATCGTCCAACAATCACTTAATTACTCAAGTTATCATTATATTTTACTCATAATCAATTATGTTATTCATAAATGGACTTAATTTACCTTTCCGTACAACATGTCAAAACGAATTGAGCACATTTTTTATGGACGGAGGGAGTATAACTTATTTATTGTAAAATTTATATATAAAAAATATACATGTATTTTTTTATTTAAGGATAGAATTCAATATAGAGAGAGAAAATAGACATTTAAAATCATAGCACATCAACATAAAGTCATATAAAATTCAAGAGACACACTTACATGAGACGGTCTCACGGTGAGATGGAATATAATTTAGGCAATGATTCTTCAACACTTTGAAAGGAATCAGTGTTGATTTGTGTTAATTTGTACCGCATCTTATGTATGAGACTGTCTTATACGAGTTTTTGTCTTAATTAATTTAATTAGTAAAATAAATTGATTAGAAATGATACATAATTTTTTTTAAAATGATAGGATTTGAAACTTATGTGTTAAATGAGTTGATTAATGCACACTTGCATGAGATAGTCTCACGGTGAGACGGAGTATAATTTGGGCATGTCGCTTTAACATTTTGGGTGGGGAGAGTGTTAATTTTAGCTAATTTGTACATCGTCTCATGTATGAGACCGTTTCATCTGAATTTTTGTCAAATTGATTTACTTTTGATGAAATAAACTGGATACGTCATGAACTTCCAATTTCATTTTAAGAATATATAATTGACTTCTATGTAAATTGAATTAAGTAGCTCTCGGTTAAAATAAGAGATTCAAAACAATTATACATAATACATTCATAATAATATGGAATTCTCAAAATATTGCCCTAGGCTGGAGCCTAGTGCAACATATACATAGAACCGTCCATGATTTCATCATCATAAAACCAAATGAGGCATATTTATTTTTTCATCCGCTTGATTCAAATTCATTTCATTTCAAGGGATTCGAAATTCATTGTATTATAAAATCATGCACAATTACAATTCAACGGGGTGACCCTTAAAAATTAAAAGTCTAAATAAAAAGTTTCTTACATATATAGTGGAAAATTTTAAAAATCAAAGGGGACGACCATACCCAATCAAATCCATCCCTAACCATAAGTGTGTCAATGGTAACTGAGATGTCAAATCAGAAAATTGGCAAAAGGATAATGACAAATTATAAGGTGAAACTTGTTCATCGTATGAATCTGGATTCATTATAATACCATAATATTTATTCGCCGATATTATTACTCTTGTAAACTAATACTATAATATTTACACACACATAAAGGCGTATTATTTTTTTTTGTTGACATATATGATATTAGTTTATAAACATAATGATAACAATCCGTAAATGTTATGAGTATTAATATACAAGTATATTGATATCAATTTCATACTGTGAATGAGGAAAATTGACTAAAAGTTACACTTTTTTTTTTCTCCCCAATTTCCTAAATTCCCAAGGCCTAATCCCTAATATACAAATGTCCATCAAACGAATAACGAGCAAATTATTATATTTATGATGAAAATGAAACATGAGAATTCTTGATTGATTACCTGATAATCAACAAAAGGCTTTGTGCATTCAGATCTGCAAGAATCTTCGAGAGTCTTCTTCTGATCCACAATCTCAATTTCCTCTGCCCTATATTACGTACCAAGAATTAGAAAGAAAAATTAAGGGGACAAATTTCATGGTGGGAATAATTAATGTATAAATCATTTCATATATGCTAACATTGATAAGATGCAGATTTTACAGCAGTTTAGTTCTCAAATTGAAAATCACCAACGTAATAAACATAGATTTAATTTCTCTAATTGTACATTTATGATTTGTATGTAGGAGACGGAGCAAAGAGTTGCTGTTCTTTTGAGCGACTTTGGGAAAATTTAGGCAGCACACACGCGAATTTAGTTATAAGATTAAAATATTTTACGAGATTATAGGATAATCTTATCTTATATTATAAAAGGAGGAAACACTTCACCAACTTTCGACAAGTGGCAGCTTCAGCTTACGACAAGTGAAATTGAACAGATGCATAATTATTCTTAAATAGGGAATTGAAAAGCCACAATCATCTCCATTTTCAAGATTTTTATTCAAGCTCATAACCACTCTTTGCCGTTTCCCAAACTCCAAGCCAATATGCCTTAATTGTTATCGTCGTTTTACCACCCCCATCGGACAGAGCTCCACGCAATAGTGAGGATTTTGAGTTGGAAAAGCAGGAATTTTAAATTCAATGCTGATTTTCCGACCGCCAAGAATCCCTCACGGTTGGGGGTTTCAAGAAGTGCCCCGCTGTGACGGCATCCGCACCGACACGGTTCACTCACATGATGAACTCTGATTTCATTTCTTAATTTTAATAATTTCATTTTTTTTTTCAATTACTATCTTTATAATTTAGCTACTAAAATTTCTGTATTTTTTTGGAACATGCATTAATATCATGAACCAGAGACATGAAGAAAATTCAAATCAATACAAGAAGTTCGTATCTCAATGGGGGAAAATATCCCTAAAGAAGGAATGAGACGAGACACTTCTTTCCTCCTTTCATGGTAATTTTTTTTTTCTTAAATTTTTGTAATTGGCGTTTGTCGCAATGAAAAGTAGAGAAATGCTTCAATAATAATAATTGTTAATGTGGTTGATTTTTTTGGATGCTCTTCAAACATAGAAAATGTGTTAGAAAAATTGTTGACTTTTTTTTTTTTTTTTCACTTTTAGATTAGTTTAATTACCTCTATGTATGTATTGATTTCTACAGAATACTAGGCTGCATAATTGTGGGCACCGAAGGATGATTGTTTCTGGTGGAAAGGTAAAGAAGTCCTAATCAGTCTTTGTTTAACCTTAGCTTTCACATTGAAAATTTTGTAGTCGAATTTAGATATTAATACTAAAAATAGTGATTTATTGCAAAGAACTTATGTACTTAACATAACAAGTTTTATTTGGTAAGGACTTGATTGCTTGACCTTAGGATTCTGAGAACACTTATCTTCAATTCTGAAGATTGGTCAAGCTTATGGACGTATTGATATATAAATATACTTGATTTTTTATTGCATCGTAGCTTTGTTCAGTGATCCATTTATTCATTTGATAATTTGTTCATATGTAGCCAGGGAGAAGTGAAGCCGATGATTGAATACGATCTGAAAATTCCATTGAGATGCGGTGGCATAGGGGTTTTTGAATCAAAGAGGTTTGATTTTAAGTGGCGTTAATTATATTCTCGATCCATATATATTCTGCACCTAGTTCTTTTTTAGTTTATTATTTTTGCTTTAAAAGATATTTCGACATATTCACTCTATATAATTGATTATGATTTGTATTTCATTTTTGCCATTTCGGCCATTGATTAGAGGTGAAATTGAGTGAGTTATGAGCGAGTTTTAGCCATGTTTTGAGTGTTTTTAGTGATATTCTTGTGTTGATTGAGCATAATCTGTATAAAATCACTAATTTGCTTCTTTGGTTTGTATAACAGGAAACAGGGCTGAAAATGGAGCTCGTGAGACTTCGCTGTGCATGAATCGGACTCCCGGTTGAAAATATATGAAAGAAATACTGAAAAGTATTAGTTGGAGTGAAGAAAGGTGATAGAAGGATGAGGTCGAGCACCTAGAGCTCGACCAATGCGGTCGAGCGGGCAAAAGTTCAGGGATCAATAGGCGCTCGACCAGGTGTGGTCGAGCGAAACCGCTTGACCAAGGAATGTGCTCGAGCGCAAGGGAGTCCAGCGATGTAGAAGCGCTCGACCAAACTAAGTGGTCGAGCGATACTTCTCGACCAAAGGCCATGATCGAGCGGTCCGAGAAGCGGGATATATAAGGCAAACGGGAAAAATAGAAAGGGGGACATTTTGGGAGAAGAAAAAAGGACGAACAATTAGATAGAAGAAAAGGGGAAAAATACCTAGGGTTTAGGGTTGAAGTAAACAGGAGAGGAATTCATCCACGAAAAACACGATCCGGTTATCAAACTTACTGTTTAACATTCTAGTTTTCCTGATTTTGTTTTGTTTAATTTCTCAGTTTTTACTTTTGAAGAACAACTTAGGATTTATTTGAATTTCCTATCCAATACTCTTTGTAATACTTGAATTCAATTGATTATCCATTGTTGATTTGGTTTATGCATTCTTTCTTAATGAGTTCTATAATTTCGTTGGTTATTTGTGAGTTTACTATCATGTTGGTAGGCTAAACTTTTGATTGCTTTGGATAGGATGATCGCGTAGAAATAGTGAATTGGTTAGGCGATTAGGATGATTCGAGGAGTAAATTGAATAATCTTCTTAAATTGCTAATTTGAAAAACTAATCCAATAAAAACCATTGAATTGAGTATGAAAGTTGTTAGAGAGAGGACGATCGAATCACTCTTTTCCAACGAATAGGCTTAAGGAGAGGGTTTGTGATGGGGTTGGTAATATACCGGTTCATTTAGGGAGGACGACGCATCACCCAACTTGAATAAGTGCTTTAGTAATTAAGCACAACCTTAATAACTTGGTTATTTGGTAAGTGAGGTAAAAAGGGTATTAGTTGAGTAATCCGAGCTTTTGCTGTACCTTATTTAGTGCGGGATTAGGTAAGTTGATTGCCTAGTTTCAGTACACTTAGGATTACTCTTTTGTACACCACGATAGTTCTCGTCGTCAAACCAATTCCGATAGTATACGTAGAGATTCCTGTCCAAAGCAATATTCTCCAATATTTGCACTTCATCTGAAGTTAGTGTAATCTTTGTTATTTGTTTATTTCTTGTTAACTCAATAGTAGTGAATTAGACCTATCAAATTGCATCCATATTAGTTACGAAACAAAGATTTCCAGGGATTTACACGTATACTAAATTTCCTTTGGGTTCGATACTACTTGGTCCAAATACTTGCCCTTGCTACAGTGATCCCATACTCTTGTGGGGTAGCTGCTAGTTAAGAATATAGCATTTTACGGTCAAGTCAGCCATGCTAAAGTCGCTTTTCCCTTTGCTATTTGTATTAGTAATGGTAAGTTTTTTAATTCTTGATTTTCTATTACTATTTAACTATTTTATGTAGTTCTGGTATTTAGTAAAAAAAATTGTGTTTTTTTGTTGGCTTAATAATTCTTTCTTTTATACATAATTGTAGACGAGTTTTTTTTTATATCTTAATCGTTGGATCAGATTAGAACAACATATTAATAGAATTATTACAATGATCATATTAGAATTATTTTCTGAAATTTGATGTGATTCTCGAATGTTTATCTCATAACATAAGAGCAGCGGAAGGAAAGGGAGAAGAAGCACAAGCATGAGAATTTGGCTCATAATGCATTGTGCTCCTGACTTCCTAAATATAGGGTATTATTCTCTTATTTTTCCACTGAATTATTATTTTATTTTTTCTTAACGTTGATTTTTTGTGTCATTTTATTTTTGAGGTCATTGTCTTCGATATTACTCCAAAGTATTTTACAGCGATGCTTTTAGTTTTCAAACCAAAAGGGACAACAACCTTTTTTTTTTCTTTTACTTAGTCAACTCATTTTGTTCCATGTCTGATGATATAAGCCCAAATATAAATATTTGTTTGTTTTTTCTATTTTTCGTATTGATAAAGTTATATAAGGTGTTGCCTATCATTACAATAACCAATAGGTGTCCCTTTTCATTTTTTAAGCCACACTACTATTGTATATAGCAGCAAAGCATGTACTCTTAGGATACCACTGTTCTTTGACTATATATATAATATAATTTGGTAGTATGATTAGGGGCTGTGTTGGGAGAGAGAGTTAAACGAAGGGTAATATTTCCCGGCTATGCTGATTAGCCATCTTAGCTAGCACAATATAATTCTTTAGATATAAAGTGGGAACAATCTTAGCTAGCACAATATAATTCTTTAGATATAAAGTGGTAATTGATCGCATATTTTATTATATGAGTAAATGTATCTGTGTTATAAGATACAAAATCAAATATCACTCCCAAACAATAATTCATCCAAACTAATCTTTTTACAAAGAGCTCTGTTTTAAATTTTATTCGAATTTGGACTATAAAATTTATTTTCCAAGAGTAATATTTTTTTTAACAAATATTTTTGAAGAAAATGAGAGACTTCAGGTATGGTTTATTGTTGACAATGACATTCTATGCTTTTTTGCAATTTACATTTACCTTCACTCCTTTTGCAAGCATATTTTTGTGACACTTTATTTTAGGGGAACACTATTCTTTGTAAGCAGAGAACTAACACTTTTTGTCAATTCAATTTTTTTTTTTTTTTTCAAATCGCATTGGAATTCCCCTTTATGTTGATCATAGGGTATATTCTTAAGTTATTCTGAATAGGATTTGTAAGCTGAAAATGGGAAAAACAAGTAAAAAAGAGTGATGCTCAAGTACCATCACGTAATGGAGAAAGACAAATATTAGATGGGTGCAAGACTACTAAAGTTCTTTGTTTTATAGATAAATGTTCTTTCAAAATATATTCTCTTGTTTCAAATGTTGTAATATAGTTTTTCTTACATTGGTTTGCTATGTGTTGCAAGAGGCTTCTCTAGAAATACGTGAATTTTCACATATTTTTCATTGCTTTTGAGTTGTTTGTTGGAAACATATGTAGATTCAAATCAATAATACATGGATGTGCGAGAAACTTGCGTGCAAGATTTAGACTCCTTTCAGAATATGAATTTTAGATATTGCTTTTTAGGAAATGACTTTTATTTTATGTTATATATTATTTGTAAATGTTGTTCATTGAATCATTTTGTGAGTTGTCATTTTTTACTGTTTTCTGTAATTTCCATTAGATGTTATGAAACAAGTTTATGTTGAACCATAAATTTGATGGATTTTTTTTTTGTCATAAATATGCTATGTTTTACCTTTTCTTTGTTCTATTTGGTAGTAATCCTGAACTATGGTAGTCATATTGATTCTTTAGACATTGAAGTTAATGCTCTCTCAATCTGATCTAGAATTTGAGTCAATTTTCATGTCCGCTATATAAAATTTTAGTTCATTTGCGTGATATATTTCATAGGTCACAATTACTAATAAACTAATTATTTATTTAATTTTAATTTCTCTTTTTGTAACAATGTTTTAATATATAAATGTGTGCATGTATTCACTTATAATTTTACAAGTTATAAAAATAAAAAACTATAACAGGATGCACGGGCAAAAGACTAGTTGTTATATATAAAGGGAATTTGGGGTATGAAACATTTTATAATAAACTGTATAAATAAGAGGGGATTTTTTGGTGAAATATTTTATCGTGAAATATTAATTAAAATAAGAAGGAGTTGAAAAATTACGAAATTTGAAAGGTGGTATAAGGTCGAGTGGTTTTTTTTTTAAAAATCCGAGCAAAAGCGAAACATAAAATTCGCCTTCAAACTGTGTTATTATAAAGATAAATATGTGTTAATGTAAGGACAGTTATGTGTTACTACGTGATAATGAAATTTTTTTTTTTTTTACTAATTTAATAGTGTAAAGATATTTGGTTGTTTGGATATTTATTTACGACAGTTGGTCACAAATTAAAAGGAGAAGTAGATATAAACAAAGGGGGAATCAGACGAAAATAGAGGGAGTGTAATTTTCTATGTACAGTAACACACATTTCTCTTCATCATAACACATTTTGACCATATAGTAACATAATTTTCAATACCTTACTAACATATATATGACTGAAAAATAAGTTTATGTTATTTGTCATTGCTCTAACACATGTTTACCTTTATAGTATTACAGATCTTTGAGTGTTGTTTTGTCTTTGCGCATATTTTATAGAAAAATGTGTTTGACCCAATTCGACCTGTATTATAGTACGCGGATTTTTCCTTTATGTTTATGCACTTCTCATTATGACCCATTAGTCATGTTTGAAGGATCATTCCTGACAGTAATACATACATGTACTCACAGTAACACATGTTCACCCTTATAGAAACATAGGTCTCAGAGCGAGTTTTGTTGTTCTGCCTTTGCACGAATTTTAAAAAAAATATCCGTTTAACCCGTTCGACCCATTCGACCTGCACAAAATCTACAATTTTTTCACTATGTGTTCATTTTGATCCGCATGTCATATTTTACGGATTCTAGATCCATGAAATATTTCGTAAAAAAATTTGCCATAAATAAGTTCATAAGTTCCGTTTAAAAAGTATATATAGAGAACACTCAATTTATTTTTAAATAATAAAAATTCAAACAATAGGAATATATATGCTGAAGCAAATTAAATATTTTATTATGGTTATAGAAATACATTCATATTATTACACACAAAATATATATTTAATCTCATATCGGGTATTTATAATTAATATAATATGAAATCCATTAATATTGAAAAAATCAAGATACATATGATAGAAAATTTACAAGATGAACTATACAACTTATCTACAATGTCTTAGCAGATAAAAAATTGAACAAAATAAAGAAGATAGTTGGAGCTGGAACACTTCCAATAATGTGCTGTTTTCCACCAAAATAGCATACACGATTTTGTTTGACTCGGCTGCGTAGGAAGAGAAGCAAGAACAAAGAATGGCATTCAAACAAGTTTGGTCGGGGTAGTCTTTAGACAAAGGCTATCCACAAATGATAATATGAAGAAAAGGAACATCATCCAAACTAGCAAGTCTTAGTCTGCTGTTGTGTGTACATTGCGATGAAGAAGACGAGAAAGTATCACATCTGTTCTTTGTAAGCAAAATTTCAAGCCAGGTATGAAGTAGTAATATTTATAAATGTGGGCAGGAGTGCATAAAGTTTCACACCACTATTCACGAAAATTCTTCTTTTTAAATGCCATTGTTTATTTTATGAATTGTTTAGCACAAAAAGTATTACTACGTACCTCCGTTCCAAAAGACTTTGCACAGTTGACTTTTACACGCGTTTTTGCAAGCGAATTTTGTATTAATAATTGAAATAATAAAGTGACTTTTAAGGAGGGATATGATAGATGAGGGACTTATCTATCATACCCTTCCTTAAAAGTCACTTTATCATTTTAATTACTAATACATTTATTCGCTCGTAAAAACAAATGTAAAAGTCAATTGTTCAAAGTCTTCTGGGATGGAGGGAGTACAATTTAAAAAAAAAATGCTAAATTTTATGTGATGCTTTTCCAAAATATTAAACAATGACACATTGTATGAAAAACAATGACACTTAGAGTTATAAAATGTGATTTGAGTATGAATGAGATCATCTGTTTTGTAATTATTATTTCACTTTGTATTCTATAATATAAATGAGGGACAAACTCTTTTTTGCCCTTTTTTGACTTGTATTTCTCTTTTTTGTCCCTTTGATTTTCAACTCACAAATATGTTATTTGGTGACCATTCTACCACTCTCCTTAATCCCATCCTTATCCCATTCCATCCTTTAATTTCATTCTCATTCAACCACATATTACAACTTCCAAACACGATCCGAACCCGATCCCTAAACCATGCATGGACAGATTTCGGGCCCGGTCGGGTCGGGGTCCGGGTCTGGATCTTGTTTGAAAGTTGGAATATATGGTGAAATTGAGATGAGATTAAGGGATGAAATGAGATTAAGTGAGAGAGGTAGAATGATCATAAAATGACACATTTGTGAGTTGAAAAGTCAAGGGTGCAGAAAAGAGAAATGCAAGTTGAAAAATGACAAATTTACGTAGTAAGCCCATGAATGAATGACATGTGAAATAATAAAAAATATCTAACAGACTACTATATTCTGAGTTCATGTTTTAAAAGTTCAGAAGAGTGGAACACCAATTAATGAAATACGAAAAATATAACAGAAAAATCGAACTGTTTTTATATTAAAAACTTCTACTTTAATGAATCACGTAGAATCTGAAACTTATAAGCCGAAAATGATTTGCTAGCTTCTAACTAATGGTTAGCAATCATAATCATATATAATTAACAAAAATTCGTATGAGATGGTTTCATGTATAAGACGAAATACAAATTAATACAAATCAACACCCACCATTTTTAAAGTGTTAAAAGAGCTATGCTCAAATTATATCTCATCTCACCGTGAGACTGTCTTCTCATGTAAGTGTGTCTATTATATTTCTCGCAATCACTAAAATAAATAACTTTCTCAAAAGCATAAACTTTTTCAAACACACAAAATTAGTTGGACTGATCATGTTTATTAAGCTAAAGCTGAAAGCTTGTAGCAAGAACAGACATACTGAAACTCACATTACAAAATACAAATACATAGATCGACCCTATATATCTCTCGCCCTTAATATTTGATAAGATAGTAACATGTATAGTCACTCAATTTTGATTGAAATCTGACTCATGCGCCATATACAAAATGGGTCTACTCAATGTCTCCCACATGCAGGAAACAGTTATGTAAGTTATTTTCAATATCCGATCATATTTTCATCTAAACAACACTATTTCGTTGCTCCCTCCATCCCAATTAACTTACATCGATCCTTTAGTGGACACACAAAAAATAAAAAAATAGAGTAATTATGAATAGGATTTTGAGAGGTATATAATTTTGTAAATTTTATGTATAAAATAAAGAAGTGAGTTGAATTTGTGTGTAGGTGTAGACCCAAAAGTAATGACATTTTATATAAAATTATGAATATATATTATGAGGGTGAGGTTTATGGAGGGTTTTCTACTTTTTAAATGTGTAAATTATTGCGTCTGAATAAGGAAGATGTGCAAATTATTTTTATTTTGGGATGCAGGGAATAATAGTTTTCATTAATTAAACCGTATTAGCTTAATTCTATTAAATCGTACGGCCAGTTGCACCATGGCTTTTCATTTAGAGAGTGATCACTTTGAATGTACGTATTTACTTACCAATTCCACTTTTGAACACTTCCCCATCAATTTTTTACAAACATAATAACTTTATTAATATATTTCCTCCACACAATTCGTGATGATTCACACACTCAAATCATAATATATATATATTACAAAACCCCTTAATTATAGGCTTAAACAAATTCCAGTTAATTAATTAACTACAGCCCCCTCGACCCAATCACCTTGGTTAAACCAAACGTAACCCCCATGGCCAGCCACCCCCCAACCAAAACCCTACCCGCCGACCTCACCACCGGCGCCCTCCCCAGAGCCGCCCCCACCCACCCAAACACCACCAGCGCCGCCGTCACCGCCGCCACCATCGCCGCAAGCCTTACCCTATACTCCCTTATAAAAGAAGCCGCCAGCAGCGGCACGATCGCCCCCGCCGAAAAGGCCAGCGCGGAGGCCGCTGCCGCCTGGACCGGGCTCGGCAGCCCCTCCGTGTTATCATCGCCGCCGCCGTCTCCGGCCCGTTTGGTGTCCCTCTTGATCTGGGCGAGCTCGATGTCGAGCTGGGAGTAGACGGAGACGAACTCACCGATGGCCATTGAGCAGGCGCCGGCGACGAGGCCGGCGAAGCCCGTGAGGATCATGGCCTTGATGTCTTGCTTGACGGCGCCGACGCCCATCATGAGGGAGGAGGTGGAGATGAGGCCGTCGTTGGCGCCGAGAACGGCGGCTCGGAGCCATTGGGAGCGCTTGGAGTAGTCGAATTCTTGGTCTTGTTCGAGGTCGAGTGTGGGGAGAGGGAGTTTGGGTTTGGAGTTAGCCATGAGAGGGAAATGGATAGGAGTTTAAGTTTGAAGAAATTAAAAATGTTGTTAGTTGGGATTGGGGGGACACACGCCTACAAACTAGGGTTATTTATAGAAACGAAATTCCATGCCTACTTAGGTGTGTGTGAGTTTTTTTTTTATAATTATTATGGACAAATGGCTAATAATATTAAAGAAGAAAAAAAGTAAAACTTAGACCATAAGTCAATTCAGAGGTCGAAGCCCCACTAAAAATCTTGCCAAGGTAGAATCCTCATAAGGGCAAAACACTTAGATAAGAGAAAAAGGGAAACTCCTTGAAAAATCATGTATTTATCATCTTTTATGTTTTAAATTTCGTCCTTCGGTGCATAATAATTGTATTAATTAGAGAAAAAAGGTTTTCTGATCGCATAATTTTTCAGTAATCTGTTTTTCATTCTGAAAAATTTAACAATTCAATTTTGGTATTATAACTATCTTTATTGTTCAATTTTAATTTGGTAAAACAGAAAAAAAATTACTCTCTCAGTCCCAATATTAAGAAAACTCTTTCCATTTTTTTGTCCCAATCTTAAGAGAACTCTTTCCATTTTTTTTTCAAATCTTAAGAGAACCTTTCATAAAATGAACATACTCACTTTATCACTTTATCACATAAAATACTACTCCCTTCATCTCGGTATATGTGTCCCACATTTTTTGTTGAATTATTTTAGGAATAATATTAAAATAATAGATAGTGGACTTTTATAATATTTAATGGATGAAAAGTGATGAAAATAATATTAAAATAATAGTTAGTGGAGTGTTACTTTTTTCTTTTATGAATTGAGACAAATATAGTGGGACGTCCATAAAAGGAAAGTGAGACAAATATAGTGGGATGAAGGAGTAATAAACAACTCTTTCTACCCTCAACTACCCATCACTTTATCACATAAAATGTTGGGATAACATCCCCAACATAAAATACTAATAAACAACCCTGTCTACCCCCAACACTTTATCACTTTATCATTATTTCCACAAATCCTTATAAACAGTAAGAGTTCAGTTAAGAATGGGACGGAGGGAGTATCATTTTCGGTCACGTGCAAATCGCATGTTAGTTAAAATTTATAAGAGTTTTTGAGCTCGTAGTTGAAGTGGAAGTTGATTGTTAAAAAAATATTCATTTTAAAAAAAAAATTAGGAAGAGCAAGAAAATTCCTCCTAAATTGCAAAAAAAAAAAGAATTTCTTTTACCAATCAATGTCCACACCAGCTACGAGCTTGAGTACGTTTATGCAAGTGACAAATGTCATTGCAGTAATTCTTATATATACATTTTCATTTTCTTGTGATATATAGTAACACTCGTCATTGCAGTAATTCTTATATATACAATTTGTCACTTTGGTACAATAATTATTTCGTGTACTTGGTGCACAATTAATATTATCCTCGACTTTTTCAGATCAACTTAGATAGAGGGAAGTGTACAGGCAACTTAGGGGTGTGGGAGGGAGGTGATGCTGGAAATGGAGATGGAGGAGAGATTTATTTGAAAGAGAGATCCTTTAATAATGCTTTTATGTCTTTAATTAACAAGGTATCTAGTGGTACGAGACAAAGAAGATTCTTGGAAGTGGACGGGATCATCTTGCGGAGGTTACAACACGAAGGATGGTTACCATGTCCTTACCGAAAAGAGCAAAGGAAATCAAATCGAAGAAGAAAGGAGGAAGAGGTTCAAACTGATTTGGAAGAGCTATGCATCTTTGAAGGTCACCACACGCGTAGAGAGTGCTCTGGGATAGGTTGCCGAAAAAGACGAATCTGTTTTGGAGAAAGGCTAACATCTAACTTTGTCCGATCATAAAAAGAAAGGTGCTCTATGCAAACACTAACTTGAATTGTCTTGGCTTATCAACTGTGATGCATTCTGGCAGTTTTTCTAACCTTATTGGAAATAGCCATTTGTTGAGGGGCGGGCAAGGGAGGATCGAAGGTGGCAATTACTCTTGATCTTAAGCATTTTTTTTGTGAGATTTAACATAACAAACAAATCTCTCCAAAGTGATAGGACTTCCTTGCATTTTTACTGCAATTACTACTAATATACTATTTTATTTCTCCTAATTAAATAAGTGTATACTTTGATCCAGGGTCGTTCCTTGCATGAGTCAAACGAGGCGTTCGACTCAGGCTCAGAAATTTTGACGATTTTTAGGGCCCATATTAAATTATGCATGCGTTTAAGTATATTACATATATCATATCCGCAACGTTCTGTACATAAACTGTGTTTGACCGAGTGGTAAACTGGTGCTTCATTCCCTGAAAGGTTCAAGGGTTGAACCTGAATCTTGCCGTTTTCTTTTTCTAGCCGCCAGCAATCCTAAGATATGGGATTATCCTAATAATATTGCAACAAAATTCTTTCCAAATAGTTTCTATGAATATATTTTTTCCCCAATCATTTCGTATATCTTTTTAGCCGCACAAAAATTCTACATACATCTTCAAATATATTGCAAATTTGCAATGCTGATATAATTGATTATACAAATACTTTTACAACTAAAATTATAATACGGCTGTATTTAATTAAATAATTATGTTAAGAATTTCGTCATATTAATAAAAGATAAAAATGTAAATTATTTCTTATTAGGCTCTACAACTTATTGGATCGCCCCTGCTTTGATCATAGATAAAGGTGCACCTAATTTATGGCCACGTACTTTAATGCGCCAATAACAATCAAAATGGATTGCCGAAGAGGAAAGCACTAAAGAGGAAACAGGGAAATAAATTATTTGGATATATAAACTTTTGTGGTTATAAAATTGTAAGGAGTGCGCATTCCACAAGAATTCCACCAAATTATATTTATCTTGCACAATATTTAAATATCAGCTTTTCTAAAATAAAAATGGGGGTTTAATTCACGAGACTAGTCTCATATGGTTAATATAGAGATGTTGAAGGAAATTTCTTTATGAAAATTATATAATTAAGGAACTACATACAAAAGAATTAATTCCTCACTTATCTACAAGTTCGAGCTTTTAGATGAGACATAATTCTTTCGAATTATACAAAATTTATTTTAATTAAATAAATAAAGCTAACCCTTTGTTTCCCCTAAAATTGCTTAGCAATTTCATTTATTTATTTTATTTCTTGTTATATTATTCATGATATAATTTCTCAAAATTTAAGTATTTGAAAAAATAAAAAGTGGAAACTGAGAATATAAATAAAATATTAACTCATTTTCGAAAGAGGGATTTAATTTTATTTAATAAACCATAGAAAAATTTCATGCAATATTTGTGAACCACACTAGAACATTTGATGCAATTGACCTAATAAAAAAAGTTAACTTTGTATCACGAATGGGACATTTAGACTCCCACTAATTATATAATGTTTCAGATTATGATTATGATCATTTGGATCAACTTTCTTCTCATGAATGTTTTGAAATGCAAAAGAGGACGATGCATGGCTCCACCCACATGGTGTATTCGCTCGAAATTTTTGTTTTGTTTTTTTAAGGAATTAAACACTCCCTAAATTATTCAATAAACCACTTTAAACTTGGTCAAAATACGGTCGTTTTAAGCTCGTGTTTCATCTAATTTTTTATTCTGCAAATGGAATAAATTAATAAATAATCTAGGCTCAACTAAATTTTTCAAGGAAAAAAAAACTTAAATTATACTCCATTTGTCCTAATTTTGATTGACCACTTTCCATAAATAGTCATCTTTATTTTGTTTGGTCATTTCCTAAAAAAGAAATAAAACAACTTTCAATACTATTATTTTTCTCCACCAAACCCACTTTATACCATTTAATACTATTATTTCTCTCCACCAAATCCACTTTACCCACTTTACACCGTTTAATACTATTATTTCTCATTTTTTCTTAATCTCCGTGTCTATAGTATTTGACCAATCAAAATTAGGACGGAGGGTGTAAAATATAAACTGTGATAAAGCACGTGATTATACTTTTTGAGTATATAAAGGGGATTAAATTTTTTGTAGTCCCGTAACTTTGTATCGTTTTGAAATTGGTCCCGATTGTTTTGACTTTTTGATTTTGGTCCTGTAAGTTTTCTAAAATTTTGAAATTAGTCATTTTCACCTGCTACAACAGGTTACCAAGCAAGTAAACACCACATATTTAATTATTTTATTTTTCTCTTTAATTTCAAAGCGTCACTTGAACTTTTTTAATCCTAATAATTTTAGTCGGGTTTTAGGTCGGGTTTAAAATAATTTGTATATCAAAAGATAAAGCGAATCGGGTCGATTTACTGGACCTAAACTGACCCAAAAAAAAAAAAAATAAATCAATAAATGGCTAAACGCAGAAAACCACTCTCTCTTCCTAAAAAAATACGAAAAAAAATCCCGACACAAATTATTTGAATTAAAAAAGTTTAGGTGACATTTTAAAATTAAAAAAATAAAATAAAATAATTACATAGGTGACAGTTACCTGTTTGGTGACCTGCTACAACAGGTTAAATGACAAATTTCAAAATTTTTGATAACTTACAGGACCAAAATCAAAAAGTCAAAACAATCGGGACCAATTTCAAAACGAAGCAAAGTTATAGGACTACAAAAAATTTAAACCCTATATAAAGTCATGATTCATGAGAGATATATTTTTAACATTAATTTTATTATTGTTTTTAAAAAAAACATTAATTTTATTAAGTTTGACTAAGAATTGGGATACCAATGGAACGTGTTCGAACCCATATTCATATTAAACCCGTCTTGAGCAACGGGTAGGTCAAGTTCTGGGACGAAATATGATTTTTATAGAACCCGTTTCGAATCCATGCCAGAACCTGACACATATACATACTTTAGGATTTCAATATATAAATATATTATTTATATTATTGTATATATGTTTGTATGTAAATTGATATAAAAGGTTAGTATTTTTTAAGTACCATTAGATAAAATACTAAATGTTATTTTTATAACTTAAATTTATTTAAGATCAAATCCGTCTCAAACCCATCGTGTTAGACCAAATCCGCCCCAAACTCACCATGTTGTCATCACTTGCTAGCTAAAAATAATGTATTTAACATATATTTCTTTTCTTAATTCTTTGTTCAATTTATATGCTTAAATATTCGTGTCATAAGGGCATTTTCAAAATTTCAATGAAAGATTATTGACAAAAACTTGTGTAGACCTGGTTCATGCTATGAACTTGACCCATATACTACAAGCGGGTCGGATATAAATCATTTGGGCCATTTTTTCTTTATGCGACACACTCTTCTCTTTGATTCTCGTCCTCTTTTCTACTTCCTTCCATATTCCTCAATTTTATTGATTCTTTCTCAATTGAGAGAAACGTGAATGCAAATTTGCACAAATTGAAGCTGATTTGAAATTGCCCATGAGATTTTGATACATATTTCGATAGTTTCCCTAATTTGTACCAGGAATTGCGTTTTTCATCGTCGTCTCACTCTGACGGACCTCAGAGGAACTGCCGCGTTCATCCACTCGTCGATTGATTCCAGCCGTTTGTATTTCAAATCGACGACAAGAAATCTGAAATTCGTGTACGGAGGTAGAAATATGCAGTGGATAATGCGATTTTCAGGCTTTTTCTTCGCGGCTATGGTCATGATTGCCCTCTCCCCTTCGCTCCAATCCTCCTCGCCGTCGGTGGCAATTAGGTCTAAGTGATAATTTTTTTGAATAACATTGAAAGTTTTATAGCATAACAGTGAGAGTTTTTTTGAATACCGGTGAGAGTTTTATAGAATAACAGTGATAGTTTAATAACATGATAGTGAGAGTTTTATAGAGTGATAGTTTTATAGCGTAACAGTGAGAGTTTTATAGAATAACAGTGAGAGTTTTTTTGAATAACGGTGAGAGTTTTATAGAATAACAGTGATAGTTTAATAACATGATAATGAGAGTTTTATAGAGTGATAGTTTTATATCGTAACAGTGAGAGTTTTTCTGAATACCAGTAAGAGTTTTATAGAATAACAGTGATATTTTAATAATATGATAGTGAGAGTTTAATAAAGTGATAGTTTTATAGCGTAACAGTTATAGTTTTATAGCATAATAGTGATAGTTTTATAGCGTAACAGTGAGAGTTTTTCTGAATAACAGTGAAAGTTTTATAGAATAACAGTGATAGTTCATTAACATGATAGTGTGAGTTTTATAGAGTGATAATTTTATAGCGTAATTGTGATAGTTTTATAGAATGATAGTTATAGTTTTATAACATAGTAGTGAGAGTTTTATAGCGTAGTAGTGAGAGTTTTATATCGTAGCAGTGAGAGTTTTATAGCGTAGCAGAGGTGACGCGCACGAGAAAAACTGAAATGCGATGGCGAGAGCAGCGCGCGAGTGGGGCGAAAATTTGGGTCAACCCATCCTCAAAATGGATCATATTGAATTAGAGTTTATAGAGTGAACTTGGTTCACAGGAGTGTTACTCAAGATTATTTGGCTTTTCAAATTAATAAAACTCTTTTTTTTTCGCTGAAAAAAAGTAGTAATAAATTTCTAAAGAATTTTCTTTAATCAGTTTAATGTTGCTATGATCGTGGTTAATTCTTACTATTATATGTACACCTTTATAAGATAATGATGATTGTCGAAGATCAGAAAGAACACATTCTTGATCTTTTGTTTATTAATTTTTTTTATTCTTTGAGTTCCACTCAGTTTAATTTCTCTAATGGTGTATTTAAGGTGTGGATTATAATATTCTAGGAGTTGGAGTGAGATCACCTATTTTATAATTGGTATTTCATTTTATATTACATATATAATATGGATGAATGTCACGTGAAACAATAAAAAATATCCAATAAATCACTATATTCTGGGTCCACGTGTTAAAAATTCAACAGTATGAAACACCTATAGAATATAAAAAGTGAAACATAACCACAGTTGCATAATCTAAGAGTATGTTCGTTTCCTAACTATCACGGATGAACTTTGGACTTTACAAATTACAATCCTAAATACCTCTTGTTCAAATACTCTACCAAAGTATTTTGAAATCTTATTTAATCCTCCCTAATACCTACAATTACACCCTATACCTATTTACTTCAACACTTCCTTTGGTCTAATAAATAACCTACTATTATACCTTATCTCCTCACTTTTACATAATTTTCAACACATCACATTCATTTAATTATTACAATAATAATATAATAATACAAATTAATTAACTTTTTCTCCATTCTACACAATCATATCCTATAAAATTCTCAAATAAATATATAATTAACTTTTTTATTAGGATTTTGAAATCTAAGACTTTGAAGTTCAGGATTTCTCATGTCCACCATAAGCCCGAAACAAACATATAGCCTAAAGGACATAATAATCTGCTCCGGAAAGGTGTACACCATTAGCATGGTTCACTTTAATTTATTTGTTTTCATAAGTGCAACTAATATGCGTATATATTAATTTGCTAACTAAAATCAGCTTGGGTGGAGTGGAGTGAAATCTGCAACTCGAAAAATCAGGGAGGGTCATGGGTTTAGAGATCTAAGTTTATTTTACAAAGGAGTTACTTGAAAGTGGATGTGACATTTTTTAATGAGAGCTAGAGAATGTTTGTGGGTAAAGATGGTAGAGTCAAGATATGAGAGAGAGTAGTAGGGGGGGTTTCAGTCGTTTGAGAGAATGAGCAGTAGATGGTTGGAGTAGTGGAGGGAAATAGTCAAAACACATTGGGGGAGGGTGAGTACTGATTTAGAGATAGTCTAGTCAGGTCTATCATGAATGGAAACGAAACATCCTTTTGGGAAGATGTTTGGGTAGGTGGAGAGTCCTTAAAATCTAAATTTCGCAGATTATTTCACTTCAATATGGATAAGGAGAGTCGGGTAGGGTCTATGGGATTTTGAGAGGAGGGTGTATGGTGTTGGAAATGGAGATGAAGAAGAAACTTGTTTGATTGCGAAAGAGAATCTTTTAATACACTTGTTTCCATGATTAACATGTACCATATTAAAGCAACCATGAGCTAGAGATTCATGGAAATGGACAAATTTTTCGAGCGACCATTATTCTACAAATGATGCTTATCTCTCACTTCTCACCAACCGAGGTAGGGATACAAGGAAAGTTGCTTCAAGCTCATTTGGAACAATCTTGTCCCTTCAAAGGTTTTGCCGCATGCTTGGAGGCTGATACGTGATCGTTTACCAACGAAAATCAACCTCAGACGGAGAAATATTATCAGTCAAAACTCAGATTCAAAGTGTGTCCTGTGTGGTTCACACGAAGAGACCGGGAAGCATACCTTTTTCAAATGCACTACAACTCACAAAGTATGGATGAAATGTTTTAATTGACTGAGGATTTCTACTGTTTTACATTCCGATACGACTATTAATTTGATTGTCTATAGCCGTCTATTTAAGGGGAAGAAAAGGAGAAAGATAACATTTGCATTTTGGCTAGGTGTTGTGTGGCTTATTTGGAAAGGGAGGAACAATTTTATTTTCAATGGTGTTGAGTTTTCTGTGGGATAAGCCTGTTGATGAACTAAAGATTAGATTGTGGAGTTGGTTTGATGCTAAAGGATTAGGATGATCTAGATTTACCTTTAATGATTGGCTAATTAATTCGAGATTGATTTTAGGATGTCAATATTGGTACTATGTATATTGTAATTGGGCACCCCTTATGCCCTCATTTTTTAATAAATTTCTCTTTGCTGATTAAAAAATAAATAAATTTGCTAACACTTATACCCCAGCTTTAGTAATAACGACAATCTGTAATAGCGATTCATGTAGAGCTAGCTAGTACTTGGTTCAAATTATTTAACGAAAATATCAAAGAGAATCATAAAATTAAATGGTGAATTATAATTGGTGGATCTTGCAATCAAATTCCGTTTGCCTTTCACTAGACAAATGAGAAAAAATGGGTTTATCGTTGGTATTTTGCTCTAATTTCTTGGAATATTTATAATGTAGACAAAAAATGAGTGTTTTTTTTTTGATCGGAACAAAAAATGAGAGATATTACAATGATTGAGGTGAAATGATTATAAGAGGAAGACAATTAACTAAATTGTGGTAATGCATGATTAACTTGTTTTTTTTTTTCGAACCCATGATTAACTTGTTTTTAATTTCATTACCTCTTACAAAATATGGTAAAGATGAACTCATTATCTTTTATTTTTATTAATCAGTATAATTAGGTGATGTTCAATTTCATCATCATTCTCACCAAATATTTTTGAATTCAAATGTCCCCAACATTTTGTCACCTGTGCAGTATTAACAACATAAAGTGAGTGAAAACAAATAAAATAGTACTCGTCCCAGAAGACTTAGCACAATTGACTTTTACACGCGTTTTTGCAAAAGTGAATTTTGTATTAGTAATTGAAATGATAAAATGACTTTTAACGAGGGGTATGATAGATAAGACCCTCTCATATCATACCGCTCCTTAAAACTCAATTTATCATTTCAATTACTAATACAAAACTCGCTCGTAAAAATATGTGTAAAAGTCAATTGTGCTAAGTCTTCTGGGACGGATGGAGTAGTAATTAATAAATATTACTCTATCCACTCGTGAGGTGGATAAGGATAGTGGGAGTTAATCGGTAACTATTCGAAAAATTAAATAAACGAATTAATTTCACATCCTTTTAAGTTTAGACTTTTAGATGAGACATAAATTTTTTCATGGTGTCGTTCAAGTTCTGGGTTCGATTCCCGCTAGATGAGACGGGGTCTTTCAGTAACTCTACTAAAATATGTTAAAAATATTCTTTTACTTCATGGGCCGGGTCGTTCATGAACATAATACACATATGAGATTTACCCAGCCCAACCCAATAACTGAGAAATCTTGTGTGTTATTGGAATGATTAGAAATTAGGCCATGTAAAGGCACGCCTCCAGTCCTCTTGAATATTTAAAGAAAAAAAATCCTTGACTTCTGATATTCTTTAAATTAATTTCCAAGTGCATGTTTTAACAATTTTGTCACAAAAAATATTGTTAAATTAATCATCATCTATAAAAATTAATGGGATTTTTGTCATCTCCGCCAACAAAACAAAAGCAAATTCTTTTACCAGACACTGCATCCTTAACATTTTTATTTGTTTAACTTACACTACTTATCTCAAACACTACATATTATTACCAATTTTGTATCTTACATTTGATAACGAGTGCTACATAACTAAAATAACAAATTAACAAATAACAATAAAATAAATAAAATGATGGGTTTAAATAGATCAAACAGCTTCAAATTCGACATATTTAGTTATGTTACGTATTATTCATGTTAAACTCAAGTTTAAGTCAAATTAATCAATAAAAATTTAATACCTAATAAACATGTGTTAACATGTCTTGTCTTTTTAGGTCAAGTAGACACCACCTCAACCTGCACTAATGCTTTCTTTTTCTTCATTGATGGTTCATATAACATGCCATATATATTTGTCAAAAATTGAAGTTATCCATGTGTAATAAGCAATATGCCATTATTAGCGTTTTATTTTTGTATATTATTATGAGTTTTTCTGATGAACAAGGTCTATGCTATGCTATGAACTTGAATTATTTGACCATTTAACTCATTTTTAATACATTTTTCTAAACCACTAAATTTGACCCGTATTATAATGTAAATAGGGTCAAATGCCATGAATTAAAAATAAGGTTCATAACATGAACAAGGTCTATACAAGTTTTATATGCCAATTGATTAGTAAGGGATTTGTTTTGGTTGAGAAATCGATCGGTAATCTGTCACTAATTGATGGATGACGTAATGCTTGCAAGGGGTTGAGACTATGTCTCGAGATATTCAAAAATAACCTAAAAATTCTTGTATTCTTATATAATCCAACGTGTCCTTACAATGAAAAATGAACACATATTTATAATAATCCTAATGTGCATGAAAGGAAAATACTAGACTTTGGGCCCAAGTACTACTTGGTGGCCAAGTCGAACAATAATAAGGAAAAGATCTTGGTTCTTGATGCCCAAGTAATTCTTGGAGATCCCAAGTAATTTTGGTGTCCAAGTAAATTTTATTTGCGGAAATTATATCTATTAAAGAAATACATATAATATATGAAAAATGTGAAGAGACGATGAATCATTCTGCATCACTAATTCATTGGTAAACTATGAATATTTCATGTCGTTATTTTTTTGCTATTCTGTCAGAATATGTGGTAATTACCAATGAATTAAAATCCGACAGTAAAATCCGTTGGTAAAAGATGATTTTTTTGTAGTGACATGATACATGATATAAATATTTTATAATTAAGTAATCTTTCAAATCCATTATTGTAGTATGAGCTCAATTTTTGGGAATGAGATCACATGTTTCATAATTGGTGTTTCACTTAATATTTTATATATAGTATGAATTAATGACATGTGAAATAATTAAAATATTTAACGAATCACCATATTCTGAGTTCATATATTAAAAATTCAATAAGATAAAATATCAATTAAATACAAAAAAATAAAAATAAAAAATGAAACAGGGACTCGATCAGCATCTTTTGTTTATAAAGTACTACACGTGATATCTTTACCAAATATGTAAATGGGCCTAAATGGATCAAACAACATTATGTTTAAGATTTATAATTGATTTCTAATTTTATTTTCTTAATTAATTCAAAATTCAAAAAATAGAATATTTTCACGTTTTGGGAAATATTTTATAAATGCTTCTAATTTCGAACACGAAGTATAAATTATGTTTGGTTATATGATTGCAATATAATTCAAATACCAAAATAGATCACCATCTCTTTTATAACCATCTAATTTCACCCCATGTGCATTAGGTTGTTATTAAGAAATTATATACAAAAAAATTAATTTTTTATTTCTCTATAAATTTGAACTTTTAAACGAAATGAAATTCTTTCATAATATCAGAGCGTTTATGTTCACATCCACGTCCTGAGTTCACACTCTAATGACATAAAAACTCTATACATATTGAATTTTAATATTGTTGAACTTCTTATTTCTTCCAATGATGGAGTTGATAGTTCAAAAAGATTATATGTCTGTAAAATGATTCATGGAGTTGACAACCCACATAACAACCCAATTCATAAATGAGGAAGAGTATTAGAAAATTATATACAAAATAATTAATATATCATCTCTTTAATAAAAGAGTTTCTTGTCTCTTTCTTTTCAAAAAGTAAGAAAAAGAAAATATAAAAAATATATATATATATATATATATATATTTTTGGCAAATCCTTTTGAAAGTAACGGGATAAATGGTCACTCATGGCCACGTCAATTAGCATCACCAAACCGAACAACATTTCAGACTTTGCCATCAAATTTAATAGATAAGAGCTTTTGTCGCATCACATAATATTTTGCCAACAAGTTATGTCCGATCTTTCGTGGAGTTGGATGGTGATGTTTCAAAAAAAAAAAGAAGCCAATTTTGCAAAGCCATGTACTATCATTCAAAACAATTTTGCAATATCATTCATTGTATTTTTCAATTTAAGTGCATTTTTACAACTTGCAGCTTGTTTTCTTAAATAATTCAGTTTATTTGTATTGAAACGTTCAATTTGTTCAATATAAAATAATTAAATATTTTAATATAAATAAATTGTATATTTTATAAATACATTTAAATTGCACGATGCACATGATGCTGATGTATTGAAGACTCTGCCATTAATAAAAGTTCAAAAACTTGCTCATTTCTAATTTTCTAGTTTCCACATATCAAGGAGAAATAAAAATGCGTGATAATTATTGTTCACCGAGTCACCAACCCCCACCGATAGCTAAGTTAGGCCTTGTTTGTTTATGGTTTTGAAAGTGAATTTTGAAATTTTAAAATTTAAATTCCCATTTGTTTATCAGAATTTCGGTATATGATTTTAAATCCTTCAAAATTTTACTTTATAATACCTATAATACACATATATTATATTTTCCAAACACAATTTCCAATACACTATCAATCATCTATCATACATTTTTCAATTATTATTATCTATTCAACTCAATACCCTCTCTCCTACTTTAATTTTATTATTTATTATATATATATATATATAATCAATCATTACATAATTATTACACAATCATTTATATATTACTTTTTACAATATAATATTTTTTTCTATCATCTACTTTTTCAAAATCTTACTTTATCAAATCCTATAAAATCCACACTCCCAAACAAATATAAAATACAAATACACTTTTTACTTTATACCAAATTCTTCCAAATCCTCTCTATAGGATTTCAAATACCCTCAAAACTGTAAACAAACAGGCCCTTAGTGTATGAAACAAGAAAAAAGGAGGAAAAAAAAAGTACCAACAATACATTAGGGGCCAAAATGAATATTTTAAAAGTATATGTGTTTATATATCAAAATTCAGTTATTTTAAAATTTAAATGTTCGTGTTTGTATTGAAAATTCAGTGTGGACCAGTACATATATTTTATTTTGAGTACGGTCCCGAATTCTTTTCGCTTACGAGTGTGTTTTGAAACATTTAAAACAACTTTCAGAAGCACTTATTTTCAAAAGTTGTGAGAGAGAGCTTTGAAAATAAGTACTTCTAAAAACTGTTTTAAGTGTTTCAAAACACGTCCTACAACATATTAGATCGGACTGAAACGGTTCAAATCAGATAAACAATTTTTTTATATTTTCTTTTTGCTATTCACTCCTTTTTCATTATAATATATGAAAATATATAAACAAATATACTTAATAATTAATGCCATGTTAGTAAACAAAAAATCATGTATATGATTTAAGATTTGATCTCCAATGCACCAGGCGTATCATGCATTTTATAATGTATTTTTCAAATATACAACTTGTTATATTGATACATACAACTTATTTACACCAAAACATATAATATGTGTTCGTGAAATAAGTTGCACATTTTAGTAAATAAGTTATATATTTCAAAAAATACACTATGAAGTGCATGGTACACCTGGTGCATGCTAGACATACCCATGATTTAATTATATCAATATCTAAAATTAAATCACGTAAACTTGTTGCACTGATACATACAATTTGTTTACACTGAACACATGCAACATGTGTTCGTGAAACAAGTTGGACATTTTAGTAAATAAGCTGTATGTTTCAAAAAATACACTATGAAGTGCATGTTACACCTGGTGCCTCTAATGCACGAATTCTTAAAAAATTAACAGTATGCAGTATCGGATTCGTCTGAGATGTGATTCGGGTGGGATTCGCCTGAGATTCGCACCCGATTCGCCATGTGGAGAATCCCAATTTTTTTTTATTTTTTTATTATCGGATACACGTATCCTGTTCCGAGAATACGCGTATCCGATACGTATCGGGATTTTTTTGTAAAATTTATTAAATTTTGGGATTTTTTTTTTGTAAAAAATTAAAACTTACTAATAATTTGAAGGACACGCTCTAAAACTTATTAAATATTAAAATTTATTAATCTTTTATTATGATTTATGACTTTATGGGTTAATGATATTTGATTTAATTGTTGTTTTGTTACTTATGGGATGAATTCCTTGATATTAGTACTTGTGTTTTAAATACTCTTGATATTACTACATGTGTTATATATAATTGTTTGTAAATTTTTTAATATTATTACAGGTGATATATATAATTAAATTTAAAAATTGACGTATCCTGACCGTATTGTATCCTAAAAATTTGAAAATCTACGAATTCCCGCACCCGAATCGTATCGTATCTGCACCCGCACCCGCACCTGTGCAACACAGCCTGGTGCATACTAGACATAGCCATGATTTAATTATATCAACATTTAAAATTAAATCACGTGTTTTTTAGTAAAGGCGTTTAAATTTATAATGACAATTATTTAATAGTAGTATTGAATTTTTTTTTTTAAATTAAATCATATTATCATATAATTATACTTGAATTCAATAACGTTATAATACTAATTTGAAGAATACAAATTTTTTTAAATACATATCGATTCAGTTCGGTACTGATCTGTAAAATTTAATTCATTTTTTTGGTATAATTAATTTTGCAATATTCGGATCAATACCAAGAAAAAATTAAGTATAATTCAATTGCAATATTCAGAGTGTCATCCATCCAAATATATGAATAATTGCAAGAATATACTTTTGGCAGAAAAGTAATAGAAGAGAGATGTTGATGGAAATACAAAAATTGAATAAACAATTGATGAACTATTATAAAAAATGTATTTAAACAATTGAATATTTAAAAATAAATGATATGGAAGAAAGTGAGAGTGAATGGATTAATGATAACCCATTGTAAATACTCTAATAGACGTATTAATGCAATGCCATATTTTTCGCTCCATGTGAATTAGATCTATAAATGAACTCTATCATTATTATAAATAAAAAAAATACTGTTTTAAACAGTGAAAATTTCATAACTATAATAATTTTTATACATAATATCGATACTAAAAAAAATTAATTTCACGTTAAACTTAGATTCACAATTTTTTTTTTTTCATTTTCGTCACTCGACCACCCAACTTCTACATGGCGGTTGCGTAAACACGCCGTCGTGGGTGGTCCCACCTCCGCCATTTTCCACAATTGCTCAATTCCTCCATCTCTTTTATCCCCTCAATCACTTCCCATCTTTTCTTCCACCAAAAATCCCACTCCCAAATTACTTTCACATCAATTTGATACTTCGAAATGATGGACCTCAAGTTCGCCGGAAAGCCCATACCCAGAAGCCCGCACCTCCCGGGCCGGGTCGACATCGACCACATGCCCGACACCCCGACCCGCCGCGCCCAGCACCGCCGCGCCCAGTCGGAGACCTTTTTCCGGTTCCCCGACTTCGACGACATCCTGCTCGACGACGTCGTTTCGGAGCTCCTGCCGCCGACGTCCCTCCTCCACACCGGGCTGCCGCCGGCGACTCAGCCCGGGAAGAGTAATGGCGTGCGGCCTGAAGCCCATTTGAGGAGCTTGTCGATGGATTCCGATTTTTTTGACGGGCTGGGGTTGGATGGTCAGCCACCGGCGACGGCGGCGGCGGAGGGGAGGAGACACCGGCATAGCAATTCGATGGATAGGTATTCGAGTGCGACGTCGTCTGAGGTGGAGTGTGTTGTGAAGAAGGCTATGGCTCCTGATAGGCTCGCCGAGCTTGCATTGATTGATCCCAAAAGAGCCAAGAGGTTTGCCCTGTTTATAATTTATATGTTGATTGCATCAGTTTGAATCTTGATTTAACCTTGTTTTGGAATTTGGGGCTAAGTGATGTTGAAATGCATGTTTGAAATTGGGCAACTTATGCATATTGTGTATATTTTTTTTAACAGTATTAGTTGTTTAATTAAAAGGTATTAGTTTGATAATATTAGTTGTTTAATTAAAAAGTAATAGTTTGATAGTATTAGTTGTTTAATTAAAAACTTCTCGTATTAGTTTGGTAGTACTAGTTGTTTCATTAAAAGGTATTAGTTTGATAGTATTAGTTGTTTCATTAAAAGGTATTCTTTGTTTCACCGTAAAGTATTAGTTGCAACATAAATACACGGTAAAACTAGTTTACACAAGAGGAACTTAGTGAAATTATTCAACAAGGTGTTTCTTGACTCTTGAGTTCATATACAACAGTGGATTCATTTCGATTTTGGATTTTTGGTTTTAATTGTCTCTTAAAAGTTTCTTTGATGTCTTGGATGTCCATTTGATGAGTACAGAGTCAGATTGGAGCATATAAGAACAGAGAGTTGAATACATAAACATGATGTGCTATGTATGATTGTATTTGTACATGTGTATGGCTTCCGTTTGAATGAAGATAAAAAGAGGTACATGAGTGATTGCTTAAAAAATGGTTTACTTGTAGGATTCTTGCAAATAGGCAATCTGCAGCACGATCAAAAGTGCGAAAAACTCGTTACACGGGTGAGCTGGAGAGGAGAGTGCAGACTTTGCAGACCGAAGCAACCACGCTATCGGCTCAAATCACCATACTGCAGGTCTTTGTATATACAGCTTCATTTCAATACCTTTTTTAGTTGCAGAAGTTAAATTAAGAAATTAAGAAATAAAGAAACTACGTCTTGATAAATATCGAATATGGTTCAATAAGTTTTCATACAACCTAAAGCAGGAAACTATAAATTACACCTTGGTGCAATTTTAGTAGACTTTCTGGGATCATGCTTTGTTTCAATATTGTTTACTAGCTAATACATCCCGTTGGTTGTTACATGGCTTAAGATTCTTTATTTCATTTACACAATAGCATAAAATATAGTAATATATTACTCGTGCAAATTACTTCAGCGACGACAAATGGAAACAAGAAAAACAAATTTCACACTACGGAATGTAACCAAAACTTGCAATTTATTGTGTGTACTATGCAGAGAGATACTTGTGGGTTGACAAATGAGAACAAGGAACTCAAGTTAAAGCTGCACGCTATGGAGGAGCAAGCACCTCTCAGAGACGGTATGCACGTTTTCTTTTATTAGTCAAATAATAAAATATGCCAAAATACAGAGGCGAAAAGAGTAGAAGTTAAAGAAAAAGAAGATTAACGCACAGTGGCAAAATATGCATTTTTTTGTAAGAAGTTATTCTGTTTCCTTCAGCTCTAAACGAGGCATTGAAGAACGAACTACAACGACTGAAGATTGCAGCTGTCAATGGAAACAATGGGGGGATGTCGTCCCAAGTGTCATCTCCACCACAATCACACGATTACTTTAGTAACCACCATGCACAACAACAACAGAGTCATCAACCACTTAATAACAATCCTCGACTTGACGGGCAGTCATCCCAACCAAGCTTCCCAGATTTTAATAAGAGGGTTTGATGCCTAAAATGCATGCAAATACTATTCTTGTATATAAGAAAAAGGTTATACTAAAGCTTGTGATTAGGTGCATAAATGTATGATGGCACACAGGATCTCCTATTACATAATGATGTTAACAACTTCTATTACACCACCTAAATGACAGACTGTTTAGTTAAAGAGGAACCATGGGATGATAAATGTGATTAGTTGAACTGCATGCACATGTGCCATTCATCCAAATAGGATTGTATTCGGTATATAATGGTAGTAAATGTAAAAACGTAATAATATATATTTTAATCCCAATATTAATGGAACATCTCAAATATATTAACAAATATATTAATTAGTTAAATTTATATATATTCACTACCGACATGCAGTGTTGAAGAAATTGGCCTAGGCGGTCGCCCAAATCGGGCTAGGCGGTTTGTTAACATACGCCGACAGGTATTATCTTCCCTTGTGAATGTTAACATACGCTTCATCCTCAAGTTTGTCGATTTTCCCAATTTTTATTTGGAGATTTCCTTCGTCGGAGAGAAGGGGCTTGTTGTAGAGATTCTAGACCACTCGAGGCAATTAGTTTTGTCCCAGTGCCACAATTGTGGCACCAAGGACGTTGGTGCCGTCGGGATGATCTTCAACGATCTAGCACTTGTCGCCTTCGCCCACTCTGGCCATGGTTGAAATGAGTTTTTGGTGATTGTTGTATGTGTTTTCACTTTTCAGAGGTGGGAGTGTGCAGAGGCTGTTGAATTGTATGCGAATATAATGTAGGTATGGACTATTTTGTAAATAGAAGGCTCTAGAGACTACTTCACTTTTCGAGGACTTATACATTATTTTTGGGAAAATTTCTTGGAAAGGTCTAGAAGGGTGAGTTGGCCCGGCCCAAGTACCCATTGGAGTAGTATATAAGTAGTATTTAATATTTCTATTAAAAAAAATTGCAAAATCCTAGCGGCCTAGGCGGTAAAACGCTCGACTTCTGCACCGTTGCTGACATGTCTTATATCAATTTAATTGCAATTTTTTTTGATTCCTCTCTGTGGCCCGTTTGTTAAAATAGAAATTTAGGTATTAGAACATTCATATAACCTCGAGAATAATTTGTTTGATTCATCTCTGTGGGCCGTTTGTTGAAATAGGAATTCAGATATTAGAACACTTCTTGTAACCTCGAGGATAATTGCAAAAGATAATGCACCAATAACGGGAATTGTGGATCTTAGCCTTGTTCTCTTTTTCACGACAGCAATTTTGAGTTCATAGCAGATCCTATGGATGTGGAATGGATGTGGCTAGAATTTGAAAGGTTTTTTAAATTTGTTGATCTTAGTCTTGTTCTCTTTTTCACTATAGCAATTTTGAGTTTTGAATCATTTTCACTATGACAATTTTGAGTTTTGAATCATCACGAAGATTGATTGTGATACGTTTTGATTTTGGTAGAACCGCCCTTCTTCGGCCTCGGGTGGATTTCTCGAATCGAATGCCAGTAATCTAGTTAATAAATCATGCCAGTAATCTAGTTAATAAATCATGAACAGATGAGTCACTCTCGAAATCAGGCGCTGAAGTTAAATGTCAATTGCTAGTATATACAAGTGAAAAAAGTTTGTGAAATTAATTTTGAATTGCAGTTTACACAATATACATAATTAAAAGAGGAGTAAACTAATATTCACCCCTTCTGAGTCGGTTTTTGTAAGAGTGTGATCGAGAATGCAATATCTAAAAACTAAAATAAAGAGAAACAAATTTAGAGAATGAGCCTGATCGATAATCCAATATTTAAGAACTAAAACTAAGAGTGAAATAAATTTAGAGAATGAATGTTTATTTTACCATTTGTATTATTTTATAAATTTCGAATTTCTTACAAATAACACAATATATTCTCTTATTTATGTTGACCAACCCCTCAAATATGTGGTGTTTTTTTAATTAAATGATTAGGAGAAATTCTCTAGAATCTTCAATATATATATTATAACTTTCTAAATTATGTTAGAATACTCTACCTTTATTTTTTTTTTGTCAATTTGAAATAATATGATATTTAAGATTCAACATGCAATAATTTATTTACAGGATCATCTAAATTGATCTTACACTACAAGAAAATAAAGATTTTTTTACGAAGATTTTAACATGTCTATGAAATTTTTAATGAAAATAATTTTTTCTTCAAGTAGTGAAGATTGCCTACGATTTATGTATAATTATTTTTAATCATATAGATATTTTCATTCATCAAATTACCTATAAACAATTTGTCTACGGAAATGTAATTCATAAGTAAATTTGTTTATAGGTCATTTCAAAACTACATGCTCACTCCGTCTCGTTTTTATTTGAATATTTACTATTTATATGGATTTTAATATGAGAGTTATCTATTCCTCCCTCTGTCCCAACTCTTTGTTCACAGTTACTGTTTCTCTTATTTTAGTGAGTGAGTTTTTTATTAGTATTTGAAATGATAAAGTAATTTTTAAGGAGACATATAATAGAGGAGAGATAGATCTATCATACCCCTTCTTAAAAGTCATTTTATCATTTCAAACACTAATAAACAACTCGCTTGCTAAAACACGAGAAAAAAGTAGTGTGAAGAAAGAGTTGGGACGGAGGTAATATTATTAAAAGGGATAACATTACTTTTTTTGGGATTTAAATGATAAAATAATGACCTTTGTGTAAATTAAAGAAGATAAAATTGATTTCAACATGATAAATGTCATGATATAGAGTGTAATATTAAGATGGTTGAGGGGTATAGATAAAATGAAAAAAAGTTACTTTATAAATGTTCAATTAAGTTTGAGACAAACTTTTTTGGCAAATGTTCAAATAAGAGTGGGATAAGAGAGTATTTAATTGGGTAGATAATTATTTTTATAGATAATTTGTTTGGTTACGGAAATCACAGATGTATAGACGATTTATTTGCAGGTAATTTATTTGTCTATTAAATTAAAAAAAAAGGGATTATAGGAGAATTATGGAACCAAGTAACTTTTTTTTCTCAAAAGAGATGTACATGCGCATCTGAATAACTGGAAGAACGAGCAAAAGAAGAAGGGAGTTGTTGTACTTAGACAAAACTAGACTGGAGAATCGTTGGTGGAAAAAGGGAGGAGGAAGAGGGTGATGGGTAAATGGTACTTTTACGGTATCTTTCCAACTACTGTATGATGCCAAATTTAAAGGAAAAGTTCATTCAACAATTTAATGGGAGAGTGTAGGTTCCGAACGGGTTTTAGTGAGGTAGAAGTCTAGAGGGGAGGGGTGAATAGACTTCTGAAACTTTTTCGTGGAATCAGGTGTGAAAAGCAAGTTGTCTAATTAGAGTACGTATGAATCAGTTTGGACTGATATCCAACTTACTGATCGCTTGAGAGCAGATCAGTTCGGTGTCTATCAGCTTAACTGATGTGCGGAAGATAAGTTTAACCCGTGTGAAAAACTTACTAAATCAGATTTTAAGTGATCTATTTCAGATCAGATAACAAAGTGTCGAACTGATCAGATTAGTTGTTTGTTGCAAATCTGATCCAGACCTAGAATATGCATGTAATAGTTAAACAAGTAGTGTGTAAATGCAAACAAGATTTATAGTGATTCGGACAACTGGTCCTACGTCCACTCTTCCCTATCAGCAGGGGCACCAACTTAACCAACTGGACTTAGATTAATGTGTTAGTCCAACACAGTACAACAGATGTTTCAAGAGTTCTCACTCAACCAATCCCAGAAATCAGAACTAGAAACCCTAGTATGAAATTTTGCTAAACAAACTTAATCTAACTTTTGGTTTGGGTATAAGATTTGTTGTGTTCCAACTGGAAATCTATCATAGCATTTGGGTAGCCTAATGCTAAATGATAAGATTTATGTGCTAAGAACTATGGGATGAACACTTAGAAAATATTCTTGATTTTGTGTTATTCGTGTGGAAATTTCGGATAGCTAGAGCTTGATGATAATTTCCGTAACCTTACTATGAAGGTTTGATCCCATATATATATGCACGAAATTGAACTAGCCGTTGGAGAGCAATTCAAATTTCGGTCTATTTAAGGTAGGTTTGCAGGCTTGATGTGACGTGCACAGAGGCGGCATGGCCGAAAGCATGTAAGTTTGTCCTTTCTAGCCATTTGACTGTGAAGCGCCGAATCCTGCACTATCAGCTCCGTACATACGTGTCTAGCTCTCATTGGTTAACAAGTACACTTATTCAGTGTTTACTTTATCAACTTAGGTTGACATTCTCCTTGTCTGATTAACTCATATGGCTTGGTGAGCCATTGGTTGTCACCTGATTTGAGATGACCTGATCAGTTAAAATTAATCAGCCTACCTGATTGAGTCTTCTGATGCAGGTTGTCTTAGCACAACTTATAGACTCTATCTCCTTCTTCTGATGTATGTTATCTGAGGTCTTCTGGTCTTGTTATCTGATCTTCAGGTCTTCTGAGTCTTCAGCTTCATGTCTTCGCTTGATTACCTGACTATCTGACTTGTCTGATCTTTTGATCTTTTTAACTTGTCTGATCTTCTGATCTTTTGACTTGTCTGATCTTTTGACTTGTCTGATCTTCTGACTTGTCTGATCTTCTGACTCGTCTGATCTTCTGATCTTCTAACTTAACCTATACATATTGAGTTCCCCCTCAATATGTGACCTAACTATTACATCAGCTGTCTATACATCTCAGCTGGTCATCCTATCCTGATTTCTAATTCATCAGTTAGCTAACAGGTCTTACTGGTCTTATTACAACATGTTTTGGAACTTCCATCAAAACTACAAATTTCCCAACAATTTTCACCATTTTGATGGAACTAAAAAAGTTAATCAGAAAAATAGATAACCAAAAATGTAAAGAACAGAAATAACAGTTCAGAAGACAATGAGAAGTTGTCTTAGGATTAGAAAGATAGTGCATTTTCATTGATGATCGGAAGATTACAAGTACATTGAAAAAGCAAGTAGATACCTATCTATCTGATCCTATTAGCAGTCTTCTGAACCAAACTTCAAAAGGAAAACCTCTGGAGATCAGCTGGAATAGCAAAAATCTTGTACATTCTTTGCAGCAAGGCTTCCAGTCTGTCTCGTTCAATGATGTCTCCTCTCCTTGCAAAGTTGTAGAACAACTTTTTGAAGCCAATTGGGTCGAGGGAGTTGTCAGATCGAAGGGGCGGGATCATGGTTTCAAATCTAGGTGCAGAAGGCATCAAGGTCATGATCTTGCCTTCATGCATCAGAACTTTGTAAAATTTCTCATATTTTGTCTCTAGCCAGTCCAGAAACTCAGCGTCGAAAGCGCCTTGATCTATGTGTTCTGGTATCTTCTGTAGGATGTAAACATCACTTAGCCAAAAATCGACCTTGATCCTGGTCCATTCTGGGATCAGATCTCGTCGTGCTACCAGAATTCCTTCAACCTCTTCAGGTAAAGCACGTTCTTCCCAGGTCTTTTCTTCTTCTGCAGCAACAGTTTTCTTATTCTGTCTTCTGACATAGGTTCTGCTCAATCCTGCAGCATCAGCCAACTTCTTCTTCTTGATGGCAGCATTAATGACTCTCTGTCTCATATTTTGTTCTTCTTTCTGTGCAGCTGTCATCTGCACTTGAGAACGATTCATAATTGACTTCTGAATCGACTTCTTTACCTGTTTGGCTTTCAGCTGTTTTCTTTCTCCAGCCTCAGTTTCTGCAGTTTTTCTTCTTGCAGCTTCCTTGCCAGTTCAAGACTCTTGGACTGATCTTCAGAATCGAATCTTTTCTGAACAGTTGAAGAGAAATCTTCAATCTTGTCAACCCTTGTAACCAGTTCACCAAGGGAAGATTTCTGTTCAGCTATGGCCCTATCTTGAATCTCCAACAACCTGCTGTGTTCTTCAATTGTCTGGAACATGTCAGCTAGCTTCGTATCTGGAGCCTCAACAGTTGTTTTCTCCACAATGGCAAGTGTCAAACCCCGACCAGTTGAAGTTGTAGTTGTAGCCTGTTTTTCTGATCCTTCTTCCCCCTTTTTGGTTACTTCAAAAAGGTTTGTCAGATGGATGTTCAAGGCTTTGAATTCTCTCATCACCTCGTCTTTCAGTTCTTCGACGGCCAACGGGGTTATCTGCACATTTGAAGTTGTGGGCGCAGGTCCCATGATTCTGTTCAAAATTGATTCCAGAGACTTTCTGGCTTTACTTATGGAGCCTTCTAATCTTCTCCAGGTAGCTTCGAAACTTGTATCAGTCTTCTCCAAGGAAGAGTAAACACTCTCCAGAAGGGTTCCTATATTAGAAAGAATGGACACTTTAGCTGCAAGTTTATCTGATAGTGGATCTATGCGCTTCATCACTCTTTCAAATATTTCGTTGTGCATGTGCAACAACTTTTCGATTGTCATCTTTCGTAATGATTTGACCAATGCCTGCTATTCTTCTCTGAATCTGTCCATCAGGTTCTGTGCCAGACTGTTGAATTGTGAATCAACAGATGCCTTCACCCCATCTTGAATAGTCTTCGAAAGAAGATCTAGGGATTCAGCAGAAAAGGCAACAACCTGTCCAGATGTTGACTCCTCACCAGTTAGGGTCTCATTTGCAGCACCCTGGACTGGTTCATCGGTAACTTGCTCATACTCCAAGAAATCATGAGCAAATTCTTCCTCCTCAGAAATTCCAAGTTTCTGATGCACCAACCATCTGATATCCTCATCAGATGCCAACTCCATAATCGCTGGATACACCAACATTCAGCTTGGCCCGTTTCTCCAAATCAACAAAGTAATCAGACTCCAAGGCTTCCATTAGAATGAGAAAATCTTCAATGTCTTTGAGTCTGGTATCCCTCCAGAAGACAATTTCCTCCATCTGCTTTTTGATCCCCTGATGATTGATTAGATCAGGAAATTTCTTATCCAGATAAGCATTCACCTGTCTCCATAAGAAATACACTGTAGAGTGTTCTTGTTCAGGTGATTCCAGGATAGTCTTTTTGTTGAATGGATTATGAGAGACGGAGACAAACATGTCTTCTCTCTTTTCTTCTTCTTGCACACCCTGTTCAGGTTCTTGAATAGGTGGGATCTCTTCAGATGGTTTCTCAGGTGAGGGTGTTTTCTGGGCTGGCGGGGATGATGAGGGCGATGGTGAAGGCGATTTGGATGTAGGGGTAGGTGATTTGGGTAGATGGGTTGGTTCGTGAGCTTTGAATAAGGAGCTCAGGTGAGCATAATCTGATGGTTCTGACTCATCCTGTGCCTCTTCCAGTCTTTCCTCCTCTTCTCCACCTTCACCAGCAATAGTAACAACCTCCATTTGACTAGCTCCACCGCCTTTGTCGGATCTCTTCCGTCTTGTTGTGTGCTCAGAACTCACACCAGTCTCTCCACCAAGTTCTTCCACAACTTGCTGCTCAGGTTTCTCTCCAGCAGATTCCAGGATTTCCACATCGCTATCTTCATCTTGCAGGCCTTCAGATGGCATACCCTTCTTCTTTGAAAGCATTGTAGTGAGCTTCCTTTACCTTTTCTCACTCATATCTTTAGCTTTTCGAGCAGGCTTCGTTGCCATCCGCTTCCTCTTTTCGGATCTCTTGCGAGGCTGACCCTGTGCTTCAGATTGCACAGATGAAGCTTTTGCCTTATATTTCTTTGTATTTGGCACATAGGGGGCATGGTCATCATCCTTTTGGCCTGATAATTCTTCATCTTTGGAGAGAAGATCCTTGAACTTGGGCTGATATGCCTTTCTGCCTTGTTCTGACCATCTTTAGTCAGGAAGCTTATCAGCTAGGATGAGAGAGACTTTGTGGATGTTGCTAATCTTCTTGGACAACACCACATGGTTCTTTTCATCGATCATAAACTTATATGTCTCCTGCAACAATCTATGCTTGTATAATCCTAACCAATTCATATCCTGTGCCTTCTCGATAATAACAGTCATCACACTTTGCTTCTGTTGGGTTAGGGCATCAGGCCTGAATGCAATCCCCATAATTACCTTTGAGACAATCTCAAAGAGTAATCTATACTTCCTCTTCAAGTACGGTGCTTTAACATTAGTGATATTCGTGTTGTTGGCAGGTCTTAGAAGCACTTTTTGAAGGTACTCTTTGTCCGCTGAAACTTAGTGGTGTAACTGGTCTAAACAAATCCATGTGGAGCAGTTGTAGTACTCTGCTGGATGCTGGTCCTGGGTCTTAAAGTTCAGATGACTCATTCTCTTGTGCCAGAGCCCACTGCTACTTTTGGAACTCCTAACAATCAAACATGCATTTCTTGGACAACTGTTCCAATCTGCAGTGTAGATCGTTCCCTTTCTGGAATCAGTTATCAAAATTTATTGAGTGACTCGATTCTTGATAGTGCATTGATCAGTCGAGAACTCAACGCTGAATCCGTTGTCGTAGAATTGTGAAACGATAACATGTTGTGCTTTAAACCGTCGACATACGAAACTCCAGTAATCTGTACATCATCATTTACTAAGGTTCCGAATCCTCTGGTAAAACCAAAGTTATCGTCACCAAAGAGTACACGTGGTCCTTCTTGTTCTATATATGAACTGAGTGTTGGGGTTATACGTGAAAGTATGCTTTTACTTTGTATAACCTATGTATTAACACTTATTTACTGAAATAAATTATTTATCACTGTTGCTTTAAATATGATTGAATGTTATATATATTTATTCCAAACCGTTCAAAGCACACGTTACATTGTAGTTAACGTGGTGATACCAGATCACATAAGATCACATTAACAGTTCCTTGTAAACGAGTGCGTGTTTCACAACTTAGATAGATCCAAACAATCTATTGGTAGAAGTTGATGCGTAAGGCTCAGATTGACTTGTCTTGACCAAGAGATTACACTAGTGCATTCGATGCGCTGAAGCGGACCTGCAGAGAGGATAAACTCATTCGCAAGGATGAAGAGTTAGACCTCAGTGGTTGTTGATTTCTTAATCTCTGTCACTTAATAAGGACGTTGTATGATTAATAGTTATTGCTTTGACTTATAAATGGGAAGAGAATCATTGCGATTTCGATACCCTATATCTTGGGCAATAATATTAATTGCACTACAATTGTTAAATTAACACAGAGAATCGTGTGCTTGCAATGTCTTGCTTGATTGGTCCCCTTGGTGGGCCTGAAACCTTTATCATACCAAATTTTGCAAGTGGAATTAATTTTCCGATATGGATAATAAAACTGGGCTGTCCTTACTCCAAGGATAAAGATATTAATTAATATAAAGCTTTTTAGTGGCTTTTTAGTTATTATTTGCCGTGTTTAAGATTATCTAGCCCATTAATTAATTCAAGTCACTGAAATAGCTTTCCATTAATTAATATCTTTTGTCCTTGGTCAAGGAACAGTTCAACATTATTATCCATACCGGAAACTAATTCCACTTGCAAGATTTGGTATGATAAAGCTTATGAACCTCCCAATGGGGCAAATCGAACAAGCGTACTTGCACACGATTCTCCGTATTAAATCTTAGCAATCACATGTGACCAATAATATTGTCCAAGATAAAAAGTATTGAATCTCGTTGATTCTCTACCATGATAAGTCAAAGCAATAGTTACCAACCACACGTGATCCTATTTAAGGAACGAAGATTAAGAAATAACGAACCACTGAGGTCTAATTCTTCCTTGTTCAGTTCTGAAGAATTTGTCCTCCTGTAGGTCCTATTCAGTGCATCAGTCATGCACTAGTGTAATCTCTTGGTCAAGACAAGCCAATCCGAGCCTTACACTTCAACCTTTCACGATGGGTTGTTCATTTCCATCTAGGTCGTGAATGATGTACTTTTAGTTCCAAGGGACTGTTAATTTAATCTTCCGTGATCTGGTATCACTAAATTAACTACAATGTAACACGTACGATTTATTGAACGGTTATGCAGTAAATATATGTAACATTCGATAATATTTAGAGCATCAGTGATAAACAATTTATTTCAGTAAATAAGTTCGAAATTCAGTTTTGATTATACAAAGTAAAAGCATACTTTCTAGTATAATCCCAACAGATTCAGTGAGAGCCTTTTGAGACAAACGATGAAGGCAAAAGAAGAGACGATTTCTCAAGATCAAGATTTGGAATTAAACCATGACAGTTGGATATATGTGCCCAACGTGATTTATTCCGTCTTGATGCTTGTTTTAAATTCGTGCAATTTTATTTGTTAAATGTGTTTGCATGATTTAGAATTGTCCAAAGAAAATCTCACTTTCGAAAATTACTAAGTATGTTTTATTGACAAATTTTATTCCGGATAATAAAATTACGTCAAATTGACCTCCATGATTTATTTATTTGTGAATTCTTTTGGAGAAATTTCCCCCACGGAATGGCCAAAAGATGGTTTTCACATGAATAAATTTCGAAAAGGATGATTGTAAATTATTATTAGTGGCGACGATGACCCTCCCCACGAGGCTTGTACAAAGCGAAGTAATAATTTTGTATTTATTCATGGTTATTACTTAGGTATAAAATTGATATGCATATACTTCCCCGAAGTCCCTGTCACTTTTATATTGGTCAAGTAGGAGCCGACTATTAATTTTGAATTAAAGGTTTGTAACTGTTCTTGTTTGTAACCTGCTTGAATGTGTTTAAATAGACAGTTTACCCCGCGTGACCTATTTAAACTGTTTTGAGATGTCGGTTGATGCATGTTCATATTGTTTTGAGACTTTGATATGAACTATGTGATCAAATTGAGTGATAATTTTCTGCTTATACAAATTGTTATTTATTTCAGTTCAGCATGTCGCAACCTTTTAATCCACTCTATTCTATACTTAAAGACCGTCAATTGACTGGTGAAAACTATGTTGATTGAAAACGTAAACTGATGATTGTCCCCACTGCACAAAAGCACAAGTGGATCCTTGATACTCCAAAACCTGATGAGCCAACTGGCGAGTCGAGTAAGGCAGAAAAGGAAAAAATATGATGACTGGGAGCATTGCAATGATATGGCTAAGTGTACCATCCTGGCATCTATGTCGGATGTGTTGCAACACCAACACCAAGAATTTGCAACTGCTGCGGAAATCATGGAAAATCTTAAGAAGATGTTCCAACATCAGAACCGCACGACTCGTCAGATCACCTTGCGAGAGATGCTTTCGTTGAAAATGGTGGAGGGCACGCCCGTAAGGGATCATGTCCTCAAGATGATGGCTCATCTAAATAAACTTGAGGTTCTGGGTGCAGATTACGATCTGGAGACTCAGATTGATTTGGTGCTTCACTCTCTGCCTAAAAGTTTTGAACATTTTCAGTTGAACTATCAGATGAATAATCAGAAGTTCTCACTAGCTGACTTATTGCAAGCTTTGGTCTCGGTAGAGACGTTGATGGGACACCAAACTCAAGCTTTGGCGGCAAGTGGACCATCTTCATCTTCTAAGCCAAATGAGGGTAAGAAGAAGAGGAAGGCCAAAAGCCATAAGCAGTCGAACTCAACTGTTGCCAAGGGCAATGGTAAGATGAGGGATGCTGGTGGTGTCAAGGAAAATCCAAAGGGGAAGTGCTTCAACTGCAGTGACAAAGGACAATGGAGGTTTGCCTATTCCAAGCCCAAAAGGGTCGGAAAGAAAGGTAATTCTCACGCACTAGTTGTTGAATCTTGTTTAGTGGCGTATACTTCTCATTCGTGGGTAGTTGATATGAGATCTGCTGACCATGTATGTTTCATGTTACGGGGTCCCAGCTGACCCGACAACTTAGTGGGAGTGAGATCCTCATCACATGGGCAATGTTACATAAGTAACGACTACTGCAATGCTACGAAGGTAGCGGGTATTGCAATTCCACGAAAGTAGCATTACTGAAATGCTATGTGAAGTAGCAATTTTTTTCAGTACTGCATGAGTAGTGGTTAAAGCAGTGGGAGACGCGCACCTGTCTTTTGAAGACATAATTTTAGTTTTGAGAGATGTTCTCTACGTTCCTATTTTTCGGAAAAACCTCATTTTAGTTTCTAAACTATTTAATGATGGATATTCTGTTCGTTTTTCTAAGCAAGTTACTGCTTACCGTAATGATGTGTTTATCTGTCATGGAACTTTACGGAACAATCTTTATACTATTAACTGTGCACACCACTCACAAAATGCATCTTATAACACATCGATTGTTTCATGTAATAAGAGAAAACATTCAAAAAACGTGAACGAGACACTTCTATGGCATCTAAGGTTAGGTCATATTAATCTAAATAGGATCCAAAGGTTGGTGAAAGATGGTTCACTGTTGGACCTACAGTTAGAACCACTTCCAACCTGCGAATCATGTTTGGAGGGTAAAATGACCAAGAGGGCATTTGGAGCCAAGGTGAATAGAGCCACAGAAGTGTTGCAAATCGTTCACACTGGCGTGTGTGGTCCAATGTCTACCAAAGCTAGAGGTGGTTATGAGTATTTCGTGACCTTCATCGATGATTACTCAAGGTTCGGGTACATTTTCCTCATGAAACACAAATCGGAAACCTTTGATAAATTCAAGGAGTTCAAAGCCGAAGTGGAGAATCATAGGGAAAAGAGAATCAAGTTTCTACGATCTGATCGTGGAGGAGAATACCTCAGCGATGGGTTTTTGAACTACCTGTCAGACGAGGACATTGTTTCCTAGTTGTCTGCACCCGGAACCCCTCAACAAAATGGGGTTGTAGAATGAAGAAACATAACACTCTTAGAAATGGTCAGATCCATGATGAGTTATTCAGATCTACCCAAGTCGTTTTGGTTGGAAATAACGACTTACGTTCTGAATCTAGTGCCATCCAAATCGGTTCCCAAAAATCCTAAAGAGTTGTGGACCGGGCGCAAGCCTAGTCTGAGACATCTCAGGATTTGGGGGTGTCCGACATACGTGCTAGACAAGGAAGCCGATAAGTTGGACGCAAGTTCAGAACTAAGGCTGTTTATAGGATATCCCATGGGAAAGGGTGCATGTTCTATGGTCCCGAAGATCAAAAGGTGGTAATAAGTACGCACTTTAGATTTTTGGAAGAAGACTTTATGAACAATCGAAAGCCCAAAAGTGAGATTACCTTAAATGAAATAAGAGGGCAAACTCCTATACCAACTGTACAAGTTGATATACCAAGCGTCACACCGACACAATCGAAACCTCGTCGTAGTGGGAGGGTTGTCCAACAACCTAAAAGATTCATGGGGATAGGAGAATCTTCGGATTTGATCCCCAGTGATAGTGAATCAGACCCCTGGTCCTACAAGGAGGCGGTCCAAGATAAGGATTCAGAATCCTGGCAAACTGCGATGGAAGCCGAGATTGGCTCAATGGATCATAATCAGGTGTGGGAGCTAGTTGAACCACCCAGTGGGGTAAAACCCATTGGATGCAAGTGGGTCTACAAGAGGAAAAGAGGACCGAACGGGAAGGTGGAAACCTTCAAAGCTAGGCTTGTGGCAAAGGGATACACTCAGAAAGAGGGTATCGATTATGAAGAAACCTTTTCGCCTGTAGCCATGCTTAAGTCCATCCGTATTCTCTTGGCAATAGCTGCGCATCTAGATTTTGAGATCTGGCAAATGGATGTCAAGATAACTTTCCTTAACGGGAGTCTTGACGAGGAAATATATATGCAACAACCCGAAGGTTTCATCGAAAAAGGCCAAGAACACCTTGTGTGCAAGCTGAGGAAGTCCATTTATGGACTTAAGCAAGCATCTCGGGCTTGAAACCAATGTTTTGATCATGTAATAAAATCTCATGGGTTTGATCAAAATGATTTCGAGAGTTGTGTTTATAGAAAGTGTGACGAAACTGCCTTGGTATTCCTAGTACTATACGTAGACGATATTCTGCTCATCGAAAATGATGTAAAGGTTTTGTCAGACGTAAGGGTATGACTGTCAAAAAAGTTTGATATGAAGGACTTAGGGGAAGCCGGTCATATTCTTGGGATCAAGATCACTCGATATCAAAAGAAAAGAATGATCGGTGTATCACAAGCTTCATACATAGATACCGTTTTGAAGCGTTTCAACATGCAAGGTTCCAAGAAAGGTTTTGTACCTTTCAGGCACGGAATCCATCTATCGAAAGACATGTGCCCTAAGACACAAAGGGAGATTGATGCCATGAGAGGCATTCCTTATGCGTCGACAGTAGGAAGTCTCATGTATGCAATGTTGTGTACGAGACCGGATATCTTCTACGCCGTAGGCATGGTGGCGAGATATCAAAGTAATCCCAGAAATCAACATTGGACTGCTGTTAAGAACATTCTGAAGTATCTAAAAAGAACTCGAGATAGAATGCTGGTTTATCAGTCAGACGGTTTATTTCCAGTGGGATACACGGACTCAGATTTCCAATCAGACCCAGATTCCAGAAAATCTACCTCGGGTAGTGTGTTTTGTCTAGGGGAGGAGCTGTAATATGGAGAAGCGTTAAGCAGAAATGCATCGCCGATTCTACCATGGAAGCCGAATATGTAGCTGCTTGTGAAGCAGCGAAAGAAGCGGTGTGGCTCAGGAACTTCCTAGTGGACTTGGACGTTGTTCCGAATTTGCCCAGCACCATCACGATCTTTTGTGATAATGCCGGAGCAGTTGTAAATTCAAGGGAACCGAGAATCCACAAGGCCAGTAACCACATTGAAAGGAAATACCATCTTATACGAGAAATCGTTAAGAGAGGAGATATAGAGGTGGCAAAGATCGCGTCGGAAGATAACCTAGCTGATCCATTCACAAAGGGTCTGCCTCAGTTAACATTTGAGAGACATGAGGAAGGAATGGGTGTCAAGAGCGTTGCCAATCTGCTTTGAGTATAACGTGGGAGAAATGTTATTAGGTTGATGTAGGTGACATTAGATGTCACCAGATAATACATCAGACATGCTGTGGTATACTTAAAAGCAGACTTTGAGTATAAGTGGGAGATTGTTGAGGTTATACGTGAAAGTATGCCTTTACTTTGTATAACCTATGTATTAAACACTTATTTACTAAAATAAATTGTTTATCACTGTTGCTTTAAAGATGATTGAATGTTATATATATTTATTGTAAACCGTTCAAAGCACGCGTTACATTGTAGTTAACGTGGTGATACCAGATCACAGAAGACCACGTTAACAGTGCCTTGTAAACGAGTGCGTGTTTCACAACTTAGATAGATCCGAACAATCTATTGGTAGAAGTTGATGTGTAAGGCTCAGATTGACTTGTCTTGACCAAGAGATTACACTAGTGCATTCGATGCGCTGAAGCGGACCTGCAGAGAGGATAAACTCATTCCCACTGACTTAAAGGATGAAGAGTTAGACCTCAGTGGTTGTTGATTTCTTAATCCCTGTCACTTAATAAGGACATTGTGTGATTAGTAGTTATTGTTTTGACTTATAAATGGGAAGAGAATCATTGCAACTTCGATACCCTATATCTTGGGCAATAATATTAATTGCACTACAGTTGCTAAATTAACACAGAGAATCGTGTGCTTGCAATGTCTTGCTTGATTGGTCCCCTTGGTGGGCCCGGAACCTTTATCATACCAAATCTTGCAAGTGTAATTAATTTTCCGGTATGGATAATAAAACTGGGCTGTCCTTACTCTAAGGATAAAGATATTAATTAATATAAAGCTTTTCAGTGGCTTAATTAATTAATGGACTAAATAATCTTAAACACGGGAAATAATGACCGGGAGCCATATTACCGTAATATGGGTTAAGTTGGATAGTGCAATATTAATTATATAGTGTCATTAATTAATATTAATGAGCTGAATTATACTGTGGCTCAATATTGGAATTCAGAAGCCCATTGGAAGGTCCATCTTAATTCTCTTAAAGGCCCCTCAAGTAGCCCAAATTATAGTCCAATAAGTAAAAGGTGCTTAAAATAAAATAAATTATTGTTGCATTATATTTCCTTATTTTTCGAAAATATTAAAGAAAAGAGAGAGAATGATTTTCTTGAAAAGATTTTATGGAAAGGAGATAATGTATTCTTGGAATACAAGATTATCCCATAAATTCAAGAAATCTCCCACTTGGCTTCTTCAAGAGGATTTTTCGAAAATAACATAAAAGAAAGGGAAGAAAGATTTTCTTGGAAATGTTTTATGGAGAAATATATGTATTCTTGGAATACAAGAATATCTCATAAATTCAAGAAAGATCCAATCTTGCAAATCTTCTTGTAATTTTCAAAAATTAAGGCAAAATAAGGGTGTGAGATTTTTATGGAAAAATACACATAGAAAGAAGAATATATTGGATATATTCAAGATTTCTTGGAGATCAATTTGTGTTTATGAGGTCATCCCGATAGCTCCTGGCATATGTTATCCCAACACTGGGGAGATGTTTGTTGCCAGTCATGTGCCTTGAGCATCCACTATCGATGTACCAGATAGTTGCTTGTACACCTCCCTTATTGGCCAAACCCACGCGATCCTCAGTTTGATCAGCATTTTTGGCCATGAGACAAATGTCGTCATCAGATGAGAACATCAGATCATCGAGGTCGTCGACAGCATCAGTAGTGATCATCAGGCAGAAGTCTTCTACAGATGAGTAACCAGAATCATCTGAAGGCAGGTAAGATTCATCGATACCTGATGTATTGGCAACCATGTCTTTTCTGTCGCGGTATCTCTGTTCTCTTCTGTTACGCTTCTCTTCTCTTTCCTTTGGAGTCAGGTCAGGACAATCAGCACTGTAGTGACCTGTTTTCTGACAGTTGAAGCAAGCTCCAGGTTCTCCAGAATTTCATCTGCCAGGTGAATCATTTCTTCTATAGGATCTGTCAGGTGACTTCCCAGTTTTGCCTGTAATCAGAGTTCCTTCTATCTGATCTGTTGTCTCTTCTATCATCAAAACAATCATCTCTCTTCTTATCTTCTCTGCGGTCATCTCTATGATCATCTCTTCTGTCATCAGAACGATTCCTTTCTTGTGATCTGTCAGTAGATCTCCTATCTCTTCCTCTTCTGTTCTGATAGTCTCTATAAAATTTCCGATACTTTCCCTGTTGAACGTTAGATCGTTCAAGCTTTCTGGTAAGCAAAGCAATCTGTTCAGCCTGACTCATGATATTTCCTATTGGTTCAGTAGACTTCGAACTGCTACTAGCTGCCTTGAATGCAACTGCTTTTGATATGGCAGGTGTAGCTTCAACAGGTGACTCATCTTCTTCTTCTTGACCTCTTTCAATCAGATCGAATTCATGAGCCTTTAAACTGAGAAACAGGTTGCTTGGCTTCATCTTCGCAATATCTTGGCAATTCTTTATCACCGTTACTTTCATGTCCCATTTCTTAGTCAGGGACCTCAAGATCTTGTAGTTGATGTCTTTGTCAGACATTTCTCGTCCCAGTTCACGAAGCTTGTTGACTGACATGGTGATTCTTCCATCAAGCTGATTTATGGTTTCATTTGATAGCATCTTGAGTTTTTCAAATATTATCAGTTCAGCTTGCAGTCTGCTGTCCTTAATCAGATCATTTCCTTCACATGTCTCAGCAAGAGTATCCCACATCTGCTTAGCAGTCTTAAGATACTTGATCTTTTCACGTGTTATCTTGTCCACCGTCTTCATGATGATATGTCTGGCTACAGTATCCAGATTGAATAATTTCCTTTCTTCGACATCCATCAGTGAAGGACTCTTTCTGATTCTGGCTCCAGTTGGATATTCTAGATCACCTCCTTTAGCTGGGTTGTTGTACTAGATGATGATGAGTCCTTGTTTAAGAACTTCCATAATTCTATTGCTTATCGCACCCAGATGGTTGCTCATGAGTATGGCCCAGTCAGCATACTCATCAATAGAGAACTTAGGCAGATCATGATACATTCCAGAAGTGTTATCCATGCTGAATATGTGAGTTTAAAACAGATGAGCTTTTAAAACAGGTTTTTCAAAGATCTATTCAAGTGACCACAATGGTTCTTCCTCAAGAGCCGATGATACTCAAAGCCAATGGTCCGTAGAACCACTGCTCTGATACCACTTGTAGGTCCTGTTGGGGAATTATTTGTCCGGATCTATTCGGGATGAATATTTAAATACAAATTTAATTCTAACAATTATTAATAGCATGAATTAACCCATATTAATTCAAATAATAATTTCAACAACAAATCATGCATATAAACAATTCACGTAAATCCTACGCATGCGAAAATACTACGAGTTTACGTGAACTTACCTCTTGGAATGACAATGGTCTTGTATGTGAAAACACACCAAAAGTCCTTCCCAAGTATTCCCTAGTCCTTGCTCGACAATCCGGTGGAAGGATACTCGCGAACAATTAACAAAAGGAAAAATAAATTTTGTTGCACCACTTTCGTGGATTTGCTAATTTTTCCAGCACGTGGAATTGCACTTGGGAATGAAAGAATCATCCCCTATTTATAGATGGGTGATGGGCGATTTTTAGAGTAGAAAAACAATGTGGGAAAATCTTTTCTTGATCTCCAAGAAATCTTGAATATATCTCCTATATTCTTTTTCCCATAATTATAATATTCAACAAAAATCCCACCTCATCATGTTATGGCCAAATTTTCAAAAATTTAGGGCAAGATTCCAAGATTTGGATCTTCTTGAATTTATGAGATATTCTTGTATTTCAAGAAATACATATCTTCCATAATATCTTTTCAAGAAAATCAAGAAAATCTTTCTTGCCCTTTATTATTCAAAAATTTCGAAACACACTATATGAATAACCAAGTGGGAGATTGTTGGGATATTTTAGTTTGGATGAATTATGCCAAAACATTATCAACTTGTGTTTTTGAAGCTAATTTACAGATAACAAGTTGAGGGGGAACAAGAGAACAAATTGAGGGGGAACTCACGAGATCGACGAGGTGCAGATTTAGACCGATCGAGATCGAATGAAAGTTAGATGAGTTTCGAGTTAAGCGATGAGTCAGGCAAAATCGAAGAAGAAGAAAAGCTAAGCCCGGTGATCGATTAAGATCGGATGACCGTAACGGACGGATCGGATGATCGGAAGAACCGCCGCATAAATAAACACATTAAAATCAATCGGATCCCATGATATGGTGATCTCGATAAAGAGCGCACAAGATGAATATTTAAAAAAAATTTAATCGAAAATGAATAAACCCGGACTCTAAGATCACCAGAAAAGGTTCGCAAATTCGTAAGAAGAGTGGTCATTCCGGATGAGACGGACGAGATCGATATTTAACGGATCGAGATCTAATTTTTCCAAAGACATGAAGATGAAGCGGATGATCAAGATCGATGATGGGCGTGATTGAGATCGGATGGTTTTGTCGCAAGAAATTCAAAACCGATATGCTAAACCTAATGTAAAATCCCTTGACCGATGCTATCCGGCAAAGATATTGATCTGAAAGAATTCTGTTGATCAAGGATCAATATATCTTCCATAATATTTTTTTCAAGAAAATTCAACAAAAATTTTCGGATCGATAAAGAAGAAATCGATATGCCAAAACATTTTGAGTCGAAATATTGACTGAAGGTCGGGGAATTCAGAGAATCGAACTCGGCCACTGGAAAGTGTCAAAAACTGATGTGATCAAGATCGTATGCTGATCGAAAAGTCCGCCAAAGAAGTCTCTTTGAATCAAGTATCCCGAGGCTCGATAAACCGAGGACTCAGATAGAATCAAGACTCAAGATATATCTCTGAAGACATTGAGACTCGAGAGAATCTGAATGATTCCAAGGCGAGGAATCGAGGAATATAGAAGTTAGAATCACCGACGTGGACTAATGAGAGGAAGACAACCAGCCTGAAGAAGTCTTCGCCGTTTCTTACAAGAATAGTATGGATTTGAATGTGATTCTCTCCAACGGTAACATTCAAATCCACACTATAAATACAAGGTCTTTCATCATTCTAATGAGGGTGGATGCGTGGAGATTATAAAGATCGAGATGCTTCAGAGCCAAAGAGAGTTATACCCAAAGCATTCCCACCCTGTAACACAAGTCTCAGAGATATACAAATATGTTCAAGAGTGTTCTAGAACCCAATCTAAGCAACCCACGATGTATCTAGCTTAGAGAGATTTTCCCATCCTTAGCATTGAGGCTAAACAAATGTAAAGGGAAAATCTCAACCTAGTTGAAACCAAACAAACCTTACCCAAATCGATCGGTTAAGTTTGTAGGTGAGTGTGAACTCAGTAAACATCTAAAGCAATCCCGAAAGGGAGGGTAGGCAATCCCGTGAGGGTGATAAGTCCCGTTGGAGTGTGAACTCAGTAAACATCTCAGAGGCAATCCCGTGGAGGGTGATAAGTCCCGTTTGAGTGAGAGCTCGTTAAATATCTAGAGGCGAACCGAGAGAGGGTGATAAGTCGGTTGGAAGGAATTTACCTAGAGGCAGTGGGAGAGTGGATGTAGGAGCTTGAGTCTCCGAACCACTATACATTGTTGTGTTGTTTACTGCTTTATGTTCTTATATTGTCATATGCATTCGATTATAAGCAAAACACAACACATGAGCTTAAAATAGAAAAAATCTGTAATCACCATTCCTTCACCCCTGTTTTATATGCATCGCTTTTAAAATGTTTTGCTTCCGCACGCGCAAAATGGGTTTTCCACCGGGACCATCAGAGATTTCTTGAATTTAATGAGATAATCTTGTATTCCAAGAATACATATCTTCATTCCATAACAAAATTCAAAGAAAATCTTTCTCCCCTTTTAACCATAAATTTGGAAAAAATCAAGGAAAAATAGGCAACAAATTTATTTTATTTTTAAACACCTTTTTCAGTTATTGGACTTTATCTTGGGCTACTTGGGGGGCCTTTAGGAGAAAATTAAGATTGGACCTTCCAATGGACCTTGAATTATCAATATTGAGCCACAATATTATTCAAACCCATAAATATTAATTAATCCCACTACATAATTAATATTGCACTATCCATCTTAACCCATATTACAGTTAATATGGCTCCCGGTTATTATTTCCCGTGTTTAAAATTATCTAGCCCATTAATTAATTCAAGCCACTGAAATAGCTTTCCATTAATTAATATCTTTTATCCTTGGTAAAGGAACGGTCAACATTATTATCCATACCGAAAACTAGTTCCACTTGCAAGATTTGGTATGATAAACCTTATGAACCCTCCAGGGGGGCAAATCGAACAAAAGCGTATTTTGCACACGATTCTCAGATAAATCTTAGCAATCGCGTGTGACCCGTAATATTGCTCAAGATATAAGGTTTTGAATCTCACCGATTCTCTTCCCGTAATAAGTCAAAGAAAACAAATTTACTAACCACACACAATCCTATTTAAGGGATCTAAGATTAAGAAATAACTAACCACCGAGGTCTAATTCTTCCTAGTTCGGCTCAAGAATTTATCCTCCTCAGAGGTTCTCTTCAATGCATCATCATGCACTAGTGTAATCTCTTGGTCAAGACAAACCAATCTCGAGCCTTACACTACAACCTTTCATGATGGATTGTTCATTTCCATCTAGGTCGTGAATGGTGTACTTTTAGTTACAAGGAACTGTTAATTTAATCTTTTGTGATCTTGGTATCACTAAATTAACTACAATGTAACACGTACTATTTAATGAACAGTTATGCAGTAAATATATGTAACATTCAATCATATTTAAAGCATCAGTGATAAACAATTTATTTCAGTAAATAAGTCCGAAATTCAGTTAGTCTGATTATACAAAGTAAAAGCATACTTTCCAGTATAATCCCAACAGGTCCCGAACCGGTTTTAGTGAGGCATAAGTCTAGAGGGGAGGGGTGAATGGACTTCTGAAACTTTTTCGTGGAATCAGGTGTGAAAAGCAAGTTGTCTGATCAGAGTGCGTGTGAATCAGTTTGGACTGATATCCAACTTACTGATCGCTTGAGAGCAGATCAGTTCGGTGTCTATTAGCTTAACTGATGTGCGGAAGATAAGTTTAACCCGTGTAAAAAACAAGTTTACTAAATCAGATTCTAAGTGATCTGTTTTAGATCAGATGACAAAGTGTCGAACTGATCAGATCAGTTGCTTGATGCAAATCTGATCCAGACTTAGAATATGCATGCAACAGTTAAACAGGTAGTGTGAAAGATGTGTAAAAAGGTAAATGCACACAAGATTTATAGTGGTTCGGACAACTGGTCCTGCGTCCACTCTTCCCTATCAGCAGGGGCACCAACTTAACCAACTAACCAACTGGACTTAGATTAATGTGTTAGTCCAACACAGTACAACAAATGTTTCAAGAGTTCTCACTCAACCAATCCCAGAAATCAGAACTAGAAACCCGTCTGAAATCTTGCTAAACAAACTTAACCTAACTTTTGGTTTGGATATAAGATTTGTTGTGTTCCAACTGGAAATCTATCATAGTATTTGGGTAGCCTAAAACTAAAGGATAAGATTTATGTGCTAAGAACTATGGGATGAACACTTAGAAAATATTCTTGATTTTGTGTTCTTCGTGCGGAAATTTCGGATAGCTTGAGCTTGATAATAATTTCCGTAACCTTACTATGAAGGTTTGATCCCATATATATATACACGAAATCGAACTAGCCATTGGAGAGCAATTCGATTTTCGGTCTATTTAAGGTAGATTTGCAGATTTGATGTGATGTGCGCAGAGGCGGCATGTCCGAAAGCATGTAAGTTTGTCCTTTCTAGCCGTTTGACTGTGAAGAGCACTATCAACTCTGTACATACGTGTCTAGCTCTCATTGGTTAACAAGTACACTTATTCAGTGTTTGCTTTACCAACTTAGGTTGACATTCTCCTTGTCCGATTAACTAGTATGGCTTGGTGACCATTGATTGTCACTTGATTTGAGCTGACCTGATCAGTTAAAGCTGATCAGCCTACCTGATTGAGTCTTCTGATGTAGGTTGTCTTAGCACAACTTACTGACTCTATATCCTTCTTCTGATGTATGTTATCTGAGGTCTTCTGGTCTTGTTATCTGATCTTCAGGTCTTTTGAGTCTTCAGCTTCATGTCTTCGCTTGATCATCTGACTATCTGACTTGTCTGATCTTCTGATCTTTTTGACTTGTCCGATCTTCTGACTTGTCTGATCTTCTGACTTAACCTATACATATTGAGTTCCCCCTCACTACGTGACTTAACTATTACATCAGCTGTCTATACATCTCAGCTGGTCATCCTATCCTGATTTCTAATTCATCAGTCAGCTAACAGGTCTGACTGGTCCTATTACAACCCGTTTTGGAACTTCCATCAAAACTACAAATTTCCCAACAGAGAGTGCAACAATTTCTGCTTCTTGTTACTCGCATCATTTAGGCTGCCGTGCAACAATTTTGTTTCATAGTTTGAGCTCTTGAACTCCGATTGTCTTGATTTTCACTTAGTTTTTGGCATGTTTAAAAGTTCAATTTCTTCTCCGATATCCTTGCAGATCAAATCAATTTTGCATCCATTCTTACTTGTTTTTACCTGTTTCCCACACAATTCTTTACATCCTTGAATAAACTAAATTAATTGCATTTTTAATAATGAAAAAAAAATTAAAATCGCATTAACTTATGAATTTTAGACAACTAAGGACAAAATTTCAATACAATTATGATCGGGTTTGGTCTCAAGAGATTGAGTTCAAAACAGTTTTGATCCCTAGGTTTCAAAATGACGTCGTTTTAGTTGCGTGTCTATCACGCGTCACTAATTTTCGCGGCTAAAACGACATCATTTGGGTGTTTTTGATTGTTCTCCAGCGGTTTGGGACTAATTGGAACAAATTGAATACTTGTGAGACTAAATTGAAAATGTTGATAGTTATGAGACCATTTCAATAAAGGTAGAAAATTATTGGACGAATTTGGTTTAAATCCCATTTTTTGTGGGTAAAAATAATGGCATGAAATTTAATTTTGAGATGTTGGGAGGGGATAATTGAAAAAGGTATATTAGCTTTATTCAATATTTTTGGAAAGGGGTAAATAAGTATGGGACGGACCGTTTAGAAAAAATGGGTAAACAAGTATGGGACGGAGGGATGAACATTTTTTTATGAAACAACTAATACTATTAAAAAAATACACACGAAATGCAAACAAGTTTCACAACGCGAGTTTCTCAGCAATCGTCATTGCCACCAGCCCATCCCACCACGCCACCAACCAACACTCATCGTCGCGAAAAAATCGCAAAAAACAGCTGTTGCAAACTACAGTGCAATATTCACTACTTCTTCAATGCGGCTTCGTTGAATTTCTGGGGGCGATTGGATGGGAGGTGAGTTAACAAATTTTATAGTATACCTCGCATGATTTACTCGAAGTCACTTGCCATTCACCTAAACCACATGTCCAAATGTTACATTAGAATCTAGAGGTTCAAACATTTTATAATTTGGGATACCATAAACTGAGTTATCAAACTTTCCAAATTTGCAGAATACTTACTCAAAGTCACCATGAATGACTAAAGTAAATATGTTCAAATTTTATCCACAGAGGGAGGGTGGGGGGAGTTCATTTAATAAACAACAATCTCACTTATTCACACATTCAATTTTACATTCGAGCGTTAACATATCCTGGCATAGATTGCAAACTAGAAATTATGGATAGTATTTAAACTAAGATAAAACCTAGAATCACATATACAAATCCACTTCATCAGCTCCAGGATGATACCCAAACATTGATTGAATAAATGGGAAAATAAAAACCAATAATGTGGTACATCTATCACATAAAAAGCACACCAAAGGGGAAGATTTCAAACATAATCGTTTCGACAAAAAGATAATATTGAATCTAAGAAACTTTCATTGAATGTGGAAAATCGAATCTGATAAGTTGCAAAGTGATTTACAAAGTGTAATCTTCCCTTATTAATAGAGAAGGGAAAACTGAAAATAACTGAAATATAACTAACTAAGTCAAGTCTTAGTTGACTGACTACTAAAGTATAAAAGAATGATTAATACCTTATTGAGATACAACTAATACCCTATGCAAGAACAACTAATACTCTATACTGTAACAACTAATACTATATGTGAAAAAACATGTTGAACTTCATGATATCTTGTTACCCCCCTCAAAATGTGAATGTATGTTTAACATTCCCATTTTGGACTTGAAACTCTGGAAAAGTGTTGGAGATAATGGCTTGGTCATTATGTCTGCAAGGTTGGCCAAAGTTGGAATTTGGATAATCTTGATGAGGCCTTCCTTTATCTTCTCTCTGGTGTAGTGGAAATCAATTTGTATGTGTTTAGTCTTCTCATGCAGAACTGAATTGTGAGCAATGGAGTATGCAGCCTTGCTATCAGTGTACAAAATTGCTGGATGAGAGTGTTGAATCTGGAGATCTTGAAGAATATATTTGATCCATTGGATTTCTGCTGAAGTGTAGCCCATAGATCTTTATTCTGCTTCAGCTGAACTCTTACTAACTGTAGGTTGTTTCTTGGACTTCCAAGAAATCAAAGAATTGCCTAGATATATGGAATATCCAGTGACACTTCTTCTTGTTTGAGGACATCTTGCCCAATTTGAGTCACAAAAAGCATATAACTTGAAAGTGTTATTAGTGGGGTAAAAAAGGCCTAACCCTGGAGTGGCTTTGATATATCTCAACAACATGTGAGCAGCATTTAAATGAACTTCCAAAGGATTGCTCATATACTGTGTTAGAGTTTGTATAGAATAAGCAAGATCTGGTCTAGTTATGGTTAAATAAAGCATCTTACCAACCAAACTTCTGTAAGAAGCAGGGTCTTTCAATGGTACACTCTCAGTTTGAGTGAAAGCCTATTTCTCATCCATGGGAGTGGAGCATGGTTTACTGCTCCAATATCCAACAGTGGTTAATAAATCAAGGGCATACTTTCTTAGGCACAACTGAAGACCATCTTTATTTCTAGCAACTTCTATACTCAAAATGTATTTAAGGACACCCAGGTCTTTAATAGTGAATTTCTTATGTAAATGATCTTTCACAGATTGAATTTCAGACATTGAATTACCTGTTATAATCATATCATCTACATAACACAAAATCACAGTGAAATGAATGCCATTTTTCTTGGTGAATAAAGAGGAATCAACTTTTGATTGTGAAAATCCAATTGTATCAAGAAATTCAGAAAGCTTAGTAAACCATTGTCTAGAAGCCTGCTTTAAACCATACAGACTTCTATTTAATTTGCAAACTCTTTTGTCATCATTTTTGCAATATCCAGGGGGAGGTAACATATATACCTCTTCATCAAGGCCACCATGTGAAAATGCATTGTTGACATCACACTGGTGTATGAGCCAATTGTTAGAAACAACAACACAAAGTAAAATTCTGACATATGTAATTTTTGCAACAGGTGAGAATGTATCAAAATAGTTGATGTGTATAACCTTTTGCTACTAGCCTGACTTTATATCTTTCTACAGTGCCATCAGACTTGTGTTTAATTTTATAAACCCATTTTCATCCTATGCAATGTTTGCCAGGAGGTAAATCAACTAATGACCAAGTGTTTGTTCTCTCTAGTGCCTCAATTTTTGCATTCATAGCATTATTCCAATCAATGTTATCCTTAGCATGCTTATATGATTTTGGTTCAGTAACCTTAGATATAGCAGCAGTAAAACAAGTATGGCTTTTAGAAAGTTTAAAAATAGATAGACAGTCGGAGATATGATATCTTATACACTTAGATTCAAGTTTTCTAGTAGAGTGAACAGAGTGTTTGAGAGAAGGTGGCAAATCTGTTCTATAGACATCTAAGTAAGAAGGAGCATGCCTGGATCTAGAACACCTTCTTATATCAGTTTCATCCGAATCAAGAACATGTAAATGATTGATGTTACCTGAATTAGATTGTGCATTCAACTTAGAAAACTCCTCATGAAGGGCTGTATGATGTAGATCAATATCAACAACAACAATATCTATGTTACCAACAGCCTGTACATTATCAACATCTACCAAAACATCTTCAGAATAGTTAGGGGAATGGTCAGAAATATGATCACTATGAAAAAGATTATCAATATCAACCTGTTTGGAATCTTTTGAAAAAGGAAATACAGATTCATGAAATCTGACATCTCTTGAGACAATGACCCTTTTGTTATCCAATTCATATAGTTTATACCCTTTTGTGCCAAAAGGATAACCAAGTAATCCACATTTGACTGCTCTAGGTTGAAATTTGTGTCTATGAGCAGTGATAGTACTAGCAAAACACAAACAACCAAATACTCTTAAATGTGAAGTTCTATTAATTAAGTGAGCAGCTGTCTGAATACAATCAAACCAAAACCTCAAAGGCAAAGATGACTGAAATAACAAAGCTCTTGCAACTTGTAAAAGGTGTTGGCGTTTTCTTTCAACAATGGCATTTTGCTGTGGGGTTTCCACATATGAAGTCTGATGTATGATCCCATTTTTATGATAAAAGTCAGAAAGAATAAATTCTGTTCCATTGTCACTTCTCAATCCTTTGATTTTGACAGAAAATTGCATGTTATAGAAATTTTCAAGTGAAAGTTTAACATCAGACTTATGCTTCAAAAGATATATCCAGGTACATCTTGAATAGTCATCTACAATGGTTAGAAAATACTTGTAACCATTGTAAGATTCTATTGAAAATGGTCCCCATACATCACAATGTATAAGCTCAAACACACAAGAAGTAATAGAACTGCTAACAGGGAAAGGAAGCCTCTTTTGCTTAGCCATAGGGCAAATTGCACAAATTTCATTCATTGTATGGTCCTTTACATCAATACACTTCAAAAAAGCTCAAATTCTTTGCAGTAATGTGCCCTAGTCTAGCATGCCAAGTACTAAAACTAACATCAGACTCACTATGCCTAACAAAATTAGCATAAGTCCCAGAACTCATCAGATATAGACCACCTCTCTGCTCAGCAAAACCAATCACCATCTTGGTGTTGTTTTCCTGTAAGGCACAATAAGAATCACCAAAAACAACACTCACATTTGAGTATCTTGTCAAGTGAGATATAGACAATAAGTTGAATGAAAAATCAGGAACAAATAACACATTGTACAATAAAAGTGGCCACAACTAGATGATTGTTTGGCAAATTTATTTTAATATTAGATGGTGCAGGAGGACTTGTAAATAAAGATAAATCACAACACATATGGTTAGTGGCACCAGTATCTAATATCCAAGTTCTATTCATAGCCTTAACATTAGATTTAACACTAAAACAATGTAAAGTACTTGAATCTTCTTGCTGGACAAAAGCACCAGCAGTATAAGGCTCTATAACCCCGGGAATGTAAGGCTCCAAAGGCTTTTGGACCTTATCAGAAGTTTTGTCAGGCTGCACAAAAGCACCTGCTACAGAATGGGAGTCTGATGTCTTCTGCATCTTGGAGAAAGTCAAGAATTGCTCAAAAAGTTCTTGGTTAAACAAAGGATTTGTAGGAACTGGCTCTTCTTTGGGATGTGCATCAAGATTTGCACAATCAACCACTGAGTTATGAGCAGATGTATCTGCTTCATGCTTGGCAGCCTTGTTGCTCTTCCAACCAGGAGGAAAACCTATGGTTCGATAGCATCTATCTACAGTATGCCCAGACAAATCACAATGTGAACATTTCAAAGGCCCCTTCCTATCTTTAAATTGCCTAACACGTACCCTGCCTAGCTAACATGGCTATGGACTCAGGCTGAACAGAAATGGGCTGACTCAATGTCCTTTGGATTTCTTCTTGAAGCAACAAGGAGTAAATCTTAGCTAAAGATGGCAGAGGGGATTGCAACAAAATTTGACTCCTTATTGCCGCATAAGATTCATCTAACCCAATCGTAAATTTCATCACTACATCCCTTTCTTGGGTTTGAGCAACTAATTGCGGAAGATTACATGAGAAATTAGCACCACAAGTGCATTTCAAGATAGGGCGAAAACTAACATATTCATCCCACAAACTCTTGAAATGGTTATAGTAGACTACAAAAGAATTCGAACCTTTAGAAATGGAGGCCAGAGACTTTTCCAGGAAGTACACACGCGTCCCATCAGACTTTGCGTATCGGGCATGCAACTCATCCCACGCCTCTCGAGCAGATGTGAAGAACTCCAATGTCCGTTTGATATCTGGACAAATCGAGTTCAGAATCCAGTTCAGGACTAAGTCATTCGAACAAACCCATGCGCGATGAATCGCAGCATCATCCTCAACAGAAGGAGGAACCAAAGACCCATCAACAAGTGGTATCTTATTCTTCACACTGAGCGCCCTCTTAATGGAGTGACTCCAAGAAACAAAGTTGGAACCATTAAGAGGCTCTAAAACAATAGCCACTGCAGGATTATCCTGTGGATGCAATGCTAAAGGGGAAAAAGGATTCAATGCTGGATTCAGCGAGGAAGAATCAAGAACAGGCGCTGTAACACTCGCCATTCGTAACAAAAAATTCCCAATTGAAGAAATTAGGGCAAAACGAACCAATCGATTGAAAAAACCCAATCGAAAACACAAACTAGAAGAATCAACCCAATCGACCACAAATCGATATGGAAACCAAAAAATTCGAACGATTTCAAACAAAAATCGAACAAAAAAAGAAACGAATTCGATCGATTTCAAACAAAAACCGAACGATTTCAAACGAAACACGGTATAATCGCAGAGAATATCAGAAAATACCTAGCATAACCGACTCAAGGAACGGAATCGTTATAACTGATACCATATTGAATCTAAGAAAGTTTCATTGAATGAGGTTTGAATCTGATAAGTTGCAAAGTGATTTACAAAGTGTAATCTTCCCTTATTAATAGAGAAGGGAAAACTGAAAATAACTGAAATATAACTAACTAAGTCAAGTCTTAGTTGACTGACTACTAAAGTATAAAAGAATGATTAATACCTTATTGAGATACAACTAATACCCTATACAGTAACAACTAATACTCTATACAGTAACAACTAATACTATATGTGAAAAAAACATGTTGAACTTCATGATATCTTGTTAGATAATGATAATAATAAACAGAAAATATGCAAACATCGCTGTAAATTAGGTAGTTGCGAGCTTAATTTGAGAAAAAGAACACCGAGAGTATAATCGGGGATCACATCAGGCGACCTCCGGTGATAACAATTAAAACAAACAATTAAAATCAAAATCACTCACATAACAAAATCATCAAACATTATAATTAGTTGTTCTCCTGCAGTTTGTCCTGATCTGGCCATTGGCGCCGGTAAGAGGGCTAAGGGTGGACATTTTGACCATAGCATTCGCGAAATCGTTGCGGAAAGAAAACTCGTTAGTGCTATAAGTTTTGACTAGAGCGTCGACGGGCCCATTGTTGAAGAGCTGCTGATCGGAGTGCAGTAGACCTATACGGATAACCAAATTACGAAAATAGTCGTTATTAAAGAAGTTGGGGGTAGCAGTGTCCAGGGGTGTTAAGTTCGGGGGCAACGTTGTCTAACGTAGTTTGCGTAAGTGAAAGAAGTGATGAGGGCATTGATATTGAGTTCAGGTGTAGGAATTTGGTTGTTTGCATCAGCCATGCTTGCAGTGGTTGAGTCTCTTCTCCCTAATGGAACTGTCCAGCCGGGCCCACCTAGCTACAGTAAATTAAAATATTATATATATATGATCATTAGTGACATCAAATTAGTTTACTAACTAGCTATATATACGCCTTAAAATTACAAGTATAATTTAATTAGTTACCATAACGACACTATCTCGGGCTGCAACAGCCAAAATATCAGCACAGGAGACGACACCGGGGCAGATCGAGCCTTGATGTCGTCGAACCCTCGTAACGAACTAGCGTTAGGGCCGGCCGTCTTTTCTCCCGTAAAATTTGCGGTGTCGTCCAGTAAAACCGATGCATCGCATCCCTGTCATCAATGTTACTTTGTGAATATTATATAAACTTGTTTTCCTTTTATGGATGTCCAAATTATATAAATGTATAAAAGGCTTGTTTCCTTAAAAAACACACCTACATATTAAAATTGAGCAGTAAATATCATAGGATAATAATTATATTGACTTAAGGAGAACCAAAATTAATCAAGTACTCCTATAATAAGGAGAACCAAAATTAATCAAGTACTCCAAAAATTGGACAAAAAACTAGCCATGTTTGTTATATCTTAGGAGGACAAGAGATTAATTTTGTCCCAAGACTTTATGAAGTTATGAAACTATAACACTTGAGGAGGTACTTCACGTATTTATAGCTAGTGATTTGATCATGCAACTAATTAGAGTTTGGCTACACTTTTTTACTTTTTTTCTTTTTCTTTTTTGGCTTTGCAAAATAATGGATTTATTTTAATGCACGATTACACATGATTTGAAATATGACTACTATGATTTTTCTTTGCAACTTAATTAAAGGGAAACTGGCATATCTCTTGTAACACATGTTCGTTAATTAATTTTTGGCGATGCTTTGATAATTAAAAATGTCAACATGGTTGAGAATTCCAAGATAGATTTATATATATGCAGCTGGTTGTATCACATAGGATCTGTGAATATCTTTTTAAATAATTGTACTTATAATCTCTTTCCATATTTTGAAGATATTGTACACTTGTAGTTGAATTAATTTTATATATTGTGGAATACACGTTCCAATTCTCACTTGACTTCTCTCACAGCACACTTTGATTCAATTAAAGAAAATTGGTATGAATCCAAATCCTTAAGCAAAGGAATAATGTACTAAACTGTCATATTATAGCTGTTGTTGGCGCTCCTCAACGTTTCAAATAAATGTTTTAATATTGAAGAAGACTAAGTCTTGTATGTAATCAGGTGCACCGTACACTCATAATAAATTTCAGAACCATGCAACTTGTTTATACTGAACGTACGCTGCAACTATTAACATATGGAAAAATAATTGCACGATTCTACATAAATAAATTGCATCTTTCATTATAATAAATTGTACGATTCTAAAATACAATATGAGTGTACGGTACACCTGGATGCACATGAGACCACTCATTCAAGAAATGTTACTTTTAGCATTCAAATAATATCCATTTAGATTAATTAATTGTAAAAGTGGTTCAACATGAATAAGGTTATTGCAAAAGTGATTTTTTTATACCAATAATATCCCAACAGTGTGATAAAAAAAATCTTATGGCATAAGTTTTTTACAATAAAATAGACACAAAAAGAATCATTTTCGAGCTAATGTAATGAAAATTTTATCTTCAGACCCCTTTTGTAATAAGACCATTTACTATCCAATATAAAATCGATCCACCTATGGAAGGTAATAAAAAAAGGAGATAAATTTGATCATTTGTAAAATGAAAAGATACGAGATTCAATGCATGGAAACACATTTCATCTTTTCTCCCATAAAATTTGCGGTGTCGTCCAGTAAAACCGATGCATAACATCCCTGTTATCATGTTACTTTGTGAATATTATATAAGCTTGTTTTCCTTCTATGGATGTCCAAATTATATAAATGTATAAAAGACTTGTTTCCTTAAAAAACACACCTACATATTAAAATTGAGCAGTAAATATCATAGGATAATAATTATATTGAGGAAAAATTACAACTTGATACAAGATTTGAGTACAAATAACAACCAGGTACGAAGTCACCCAGAATTGCAAAGCGGAAGAGTATCGAAGCCGGTTGAATTCTACGTACAATTAGATTCTCTTGGTTCGAAACACAAACACACGAATTGATTCACAAACTGCTTTCATTATTCAAAATTTAAGTTCCTTTTGATTTGTGTATCTACGTGATGCATGTGTTAATCAGTGAAGAAATCACAGGTTTTCTGTATTTTGGAGCGGGGACAAAAAGAGAGAGAGAGAGAATTCTCGTCAAAATCCCGTAATCGTAAATTGTCAGAGACCTCTTTTCAAAAGAAAAATAAATTCATTTATTATCTCTCGGAAGTTTTGACCAACTTCCACTTAACTCTATCCACTTTCATGGTGGATTTAATTATTAAATTATATATATAATTAATTAATTTAATAACTTTCACATCTTATCAAAGATATGTACCCAAACAATGACAACTAAACCAAGCCACATATAATTCTATACAATATTCTTTATACCATGAACAAAATAAGCCACTATTTTTCTCAAGAATTACTCTCAGACATGAAATGTGCACGCACAAATCATCAAAATTTGTGATGAGAAGGTGATATAATCAAACCAAGAATAATGGATCATGCACAAAATGTGCACATATCTTTTGTATTCTACATACATAAACACATATGCAAAAACATTAATTACATGTGAAAATATCAATAAAAATATGTGTGATATGAAACGGATCATGAAACATGCACGCACAAATCAACGGATCATGCACACAACTTGCACGATATGTGCACGTATGGATCATGCACAAAATGTGCACATATCTTTTGTATTCTACCTACATAAACACATATGCAAAAACATTAATTACATGTGAAAATATCAATAAAAATATGTCACACACGTTATGTTATTAATAGGTTTTATAAAATTATTGTCTTTATAATTTATTTTAGATTGTTAGAAAGTATAAATTAAACTTAAAATATCGATATTAATGTATTATTACTAAAAAAAATAGTTATTTAAAATTATTCTACACTTTCCTTATTTTATTATTTGTAATGTCGTTGCCAAACAAAATAATAGCACTGATGAATACAAGGGGTACTCAACCCGTACATGAAAGAGTCACAAAAAGAGTTTCACCAAAACCACCCAAACAAACAATAGCTATCGCCTAGCAGTACATAAAGTTAAGAGCCTTTCCACAACACTCAATAGGATTTGCCAACCATTCTACAAAGGTATATGAATGCATATCGGGAAATTTTGTGGAACATGCAATTAAAATCAATTAATCGACGGAACCCAACTGAAATTCATAATTATGTTTAGTTATTCGGTTTTAGATTGAATCCAAAACGGATGATCAAATTCTGATTTGCAGCTCCAATAACTCGTTTCGGAAGAAATCAAGTTGTTTGAGGAGAACCAAGAAAAAACGGTCTAGATTAATTGAAAGATTGAGACTTAATGGCAAACCAAAGTTGTTAGGAAAGGGGGACGTTAGTGCAGCTCTTTCTCTTAAACAGGATTTGCATGATGACTTCAATATGATGTATAATGCTCTTATGGTGTGGTGCAGTTGGTGAGTTTCGTATTACCCGTATCTACCTTAGTTTCTACTTTAATCATTCAAATGTTACAACTTTGAAAATGGGTGTTGGTGAGTTTAGTTTTGACTTCAGGGAGATTGTTGTCGGGGTGGGTGATACAAATCATACTTCGTTTGATTAACAGAAGAATGATATTGAGAAAAAGAGTGTCCTATTTTGTTCATGGTATGAGACATGATTTACAAAATTATTTGTGGCTTGGTTTATTTTTCATTGCTTGGTTTCTATTTTCTTGTATCTTTCCAAGATTTGGGTGTGCCTCTCGGTGGGGACGACGATTTGGGTGTTGAAGACGTTGGGGGTGATGATCCTAGTGTCTTCTTTTCACGTGAATGTGTTTTTTGATCGAATTCAAAAAGCGTTGTTTGACCAACATGTAATAGAAACTCTATCGTCGATAAAGAGTCGTCATCAAGAACCGGAACAAGTGGTGGTAGAAGTAGATGTTTGTGCAGAAGGGGCGACCAATGGAAGAACCATCGGTACATCAACCGAGTCAAAGTCAGAATGGTATGATCACCGTCGATCTTCTACATAGATTGAACAAGAAGAACGTCTCATCTTGGAACATGAAGAGATTGATCAAAATAGTGAGGAAAGGGGTCTTATCGACTCGAGATGAAGACGATCAATCGATGGTGCTTATCACAAGTGAGGACGAGGCCAAGGAAGCAGGTAAAAAGATCTAATGATTTAGTATTAATACATTAAAATCGATATTTTGAGTTTAAATTATACTTTCTAACAATCTAAAATAAATTATAAGACAATAATTTTATAAAACCTAGTAATAATATAGCGTGTATGACACATTTTTATTGATATTTTCACATGTAATGATCACGCATATGCGTTTATGTAGGTAGAATACGAATTATATGTGCACATTTTGTGCATGATCCATCGTGCACATACCGTGTAAATTTTGTGCATATCCATACATCGCATTCCTTATAAATTTTGTGCATGATTTGTACATGCACGTTTCATGCACAATTACAAATAATTCTTGGTTTGATTAGCAAATGAGTAATATTGAGAAAAATAGTGGCTTATTTTGTTCATGGTATGAAGAATATTGTACAAAATTATATGCGGCTTGGTTTAGTTGTCATTGTTTGGGTGCATATCTTTGATAAGAAGCTTAGACACATCCAAAATGCACGGTTTTTGTCGTGTCTTTTCAAGATTTTGGTGTGTCTCTCTGTGGGTGTTGAAGACGTTGGACATTATGATGATAACGTCTTCATCTCACTTCAACACTTTTTATGATCGAATTCAAAAAGGTGTTATTCGATCGATACATGATTGAAACTCTATCGTCGATAAATATTCAACATCAATAAGAACCATAATAAGTGATGGTAGAAGTAGATGTTTGTGCGGAAGGGGCGACCGACGGACTAACAAGTCGATACATCAATCGAGTCAAAGTCAAAGATTGATATGATCTTAGAGTTAGTTTGTTAAGTGATATTAAGTTTGGAGGGTTATAAAATGCGTCTAATTACCAGTGATGTAAAAATCGGCCTAGGCGCTAGGACGCCGCCGGCCGCCCCGCTTTTCCCCAAATCGCCTCTGAAAATCGTTTCCAGCGCTCGGCGCCGCCTAGGCGGCCCTAGGCGCTGCACAGAATTAGGGCTTTTTCCTTTTTTATTTTTAATCAATTTTACAATAAAAAGAAGAAAAAAAAATAAGCCCCAAAATCCTAATCCACCATGAACGACTCAACGAAGAGAGAAAAGAGAGAAAGAAGATTCAAACCCTAAATCTTAATCCACCTGACCATCGCGACCCCCGCCGCTCTCCTCCGGCTGCGCGACGCTGCAGGCGCTTGCCTCCTCCTTCCAGTTGCCCTCCGCTCGTAGGTATGTGATTTGGGAGTTGTTTTGATTTGGGAGATGATTGGGAGTTGTTTTGATTTTTGAAAGGATCAGAACCGATTTTTGGGATTTTTGGGGATGAAATATTTGGGAGTTATTTTGTTTTCACGCATTTGGGGATGAGATGAGATATTTAAGTGAATTTTGGAAATTTATAAAAAAAGAAAAAAAAGAAGCTAGGCGGCTGGAAAACGTCCGACTACCGATTTCCGACTTCTGCATCCTTGCTAATTACAGGTAAAATGTGTGTAAGAAAACCTCAATGTATATAAATATAATAATTAGATTAAAAAAATGTGAATTTAGTAAAAATATTCATAAAAAATGCATCTAAAACCAAATTATTAATAATTGTAGTTCCAACAATAAGAGTGACCAAAAGCGACCGCAATCTGATTTATGAGTAAAGGAACAACATTTAATATTTAGCCCCAAATAATTAGTACTAAAAGAAATTAAGAAAAAGAATAAAGGAATGGAAGCGTAACCAATAAAAATTGAAACCTTAAATAATAAAGGAACGAAAGTGTGACCAACAATTGAAACCTGATCTATGATTGATAGAAAGACATTAACAAAGAGACATGAACCAATTTTAACAACAATACTTATTAAGAATAGAAGAGAACTCCCGTAAAAAAAATAAAAAAAATAGAAGAGAACTTTTATATATGGGTAGGTCTAGTGTGAAAATTTTCATGTGGGAAAAAAGTTATATTTTGCAAATAATTATAACAATAAAAAGAGGCAGCAAGAATTTGTTATCATTTGCTATGGTAGCCCAGTGGTTAGGAGCGAATTTGTCTCTCTATATTTGTGGGTTCGATTCCCTTTACCAGCAGATTGATTTTTTTTTTTGTTTTTTAAATTAAAAAATCAGTTCTTCTTTTAAATTGAACTCTGATCACAAAAGTAACTTTTTTTTTGTTTTTTAAATTAAAAAATCAGGTCTTCTTTTAGATTAGTAACTTTTTTTTTGTTTTTTAAATTAAAAAATCAAGTCTTCTTTTAAATTGAACTCTGATCACAAAAGTAATTTAAAAAGATTTTTTTTTTTGTTTTTAAATTAAAAAATCAGTTCTTCTTTTAAATTGAACTCTGATCACAAAAGTAACTTTTTTTTTTTGTTTTTTAAATTAAAAAATCAGGTCTTCTTTTAAATTAGTAACTTTTTTTTTTGTTTTTTAAATTAAAAAATCAAGTCTTCTTTTAAATTGAACTCTGATCACAAAAGTAATTTAAAAAGTAAACTCACCATTATGACACATTAAATATTCATTAAATTAATTTATCACTAATTTAATTGACTTTTTTAAAAATAAATTATGACATTAAATATTCATTAAATTAATTTATCACTAATTTAATTGTTTTTTTTAATTAAAAAATCATCTCTTCTTCCAGAATTGAACTCTGGTCATAAAAATAATTTAAAAAGTAAACTCACCACTATGACACATTAAATCAGTGTTTTCATAACCGAACCGGTGATCAAACCGGTCTAGGCATCGGTTGTTTGGCCATTCAGTTGTTGGAACCAATTTGTTCAACCGATTAAATTGATTTATGCATATTTCTTTTTTTATATTTTGTATGTTACATTAAAAATAAATATTTATTTATAAAATATTAAAATTATACTAATTTATAACTTATAAATCTTATATTAAAATAAATACAATAGAGTTTGTAGATCGAGATGATGACGTTGTGGATTAATTCCACACAATATGTGATTTATTTATAAAGAGATTAAATGAAATTAATGACTTGTGAATGAATTTATTTGAGAGAAAATGATATTGAGATAAAAACAATAATATTATATAGAGAGGTTTAGAAAAAAATAATAAAAAAATAAAAAAAAGTGATTTAATAAATAATAAAAATAATAAAATCGAATTAACCGTTTTTAAGGAGTAATTGGACCGGCGACATGAGCGGTTCACGGTTCGACCGGTTCAACCGGGCGGTTCAACCGATTTTTGAAAACACTGCATTAAATATTCATTAAATTAATTTCTCATTAATTTTACCTAGATAAACTTACATTATTGTCTACATAAGTTTGAAGGATACATGCAAAACCGAAGCAGTATTACAAATAAAACGTAACAGTATTACATGTAAAAATATAAAAGTATTATATCTAAATATAATTTTTTTAAAATTTTTGAAATGTATTATATGCATAATTGAAGAAGTATTAATATTCATAATCAACAATTATTAATATCTTCAACTTTGTTTTCAAATAAGAAACTGGAACAATATTACGAGCAACACATAACAGTATTACAAACAAAACATAACAGTATTACAAACAAAACATAACAGTATTGCCAAAAAAGATATATATATATATATATATATATATATATATATATATATATATTACAATCTAAAAATAAAGAAAAATTAAGATAAGTTATGAAGATTGTCTAATAAAAAAATGGAACAATATTATATGAAAAATGTATCAATATTACAATAAAAAATAAGATTTTAAATGTATTATACGTACAATTTGCAAATAGAAGTGATAATAATAATAATAATAATAATAATAATAATAATAAAATAATAATAATACTAACAATAATAATAATAATAATAATAATAATAATAATAATAATAATAATAATAATAAAAATAATAATAATAAATTCTTAGTTTATTTGAATCCACTAGATAACAAGAGTTAGCTCTATTTTTTATTTATCAGTCAATCGTGAATTGTAATATACCACTAATCAAATATACATATTTAATTAAAATAAATACACACAATAGTTTATATATAAAGCGTTAATCTTGAACATTAAATTATTATAGTATAATGGTTAATATTCCTACATTTTATGATTTTGACCTGGGTTCGATTCTCAATAGCAGCAACAATTTTTCCATATGTAATCATGCCAAGCAGACCCAAATTCAATATTTAATTAAAATGAATAAATAAGATTTATCAATTAAAATGAATAAACAAAATTTATTAATTAGAATACCTGACTTTTAAAAGTAACTTTGTGTGGCATAGTTGGTGAGATATCCTCCGATCTCCTTCAAAGACCGTGTTCGAGCCCCGCAAGCAACACTGCTCGCCCATATTTTTTAAATAAGGGAATTTTAAATTTTGCGAATTTTTACCAAGTCAAACAAGGGAAACCTGGGTTCAATTCCCAGGAGGGCAGCGAATTTTTGTTGAGAGGGTTGGGTAAATTTTTGTTAAGTTTCAATTGGATTTTTTCATGTAGGCAAATTTTAATACTAGACTTTGTCAATTTTTCATGTATGCAAATTGACTTTGTCTTTATATAAAATGAGAGAAGAGAGAGGGTTGGGTAAATTGAAATTGAGTTTCAATTGGATTTTTTCATGTATGCAAATTTTCATACTAGACTTTGTCTTTATATATATATAATTTCGTACGAGTCCAGGGATTGATGAGAACCGCGATTTGAGAACACGATAAATTCGTCGCCCTGACACAGTCCAACAGGAGAATGAATAGAAAATACGATAAAATCGTCGCCTCAGCGCAAGCTGGCAAGAGATCGTTTGGTTTTTGACAAAGTTGCCAAAGAAAAGTTAATTTTATTCATATGATTCCCAAAAGAAAAACGTATGTCACATATAAATAGGAAGAAAGGACTAAAAATCTGCCTAAAATACCAAATCTAGCAAATCTATCTAACTCACTCTATAACTATGAATTTAAAGGGCAAAAACTGAAAAATTAAATAAATAAATAATTAATCTAGGAAAATCTTGTTAATATTGAATAATCTTGCGTATATTGTTGTATCTTGCGAAATATAGAACAATATATTTGATGATAAGAAATCTAGGACAATTTCGCGAATAATCTTGCACGTATTCTTGGGCCCAAAACTCTCGTTCGCCCCCTGGTCTCAATGTGGCTCCGTCCTTCAGTACAATCTTCCTTCAATCATAAATCAGGTTGCGATTGCTTTTGGTAACACTTATTGTTGGGATCACTATTATTAATAATTTGATTTTAAATGCATTTTATGAATACTATTTACTAAATTCACTTTTTTTTTATGATTCAGTTTAGATATATAGAGTTTTTCTTAAAAATTGAGATCACCAGTATTTGAATATTACGATGTACTCCCTCCATCCCAATCTTGACTACGTAGTAACTGTGTGCTCAGAGTTTAAGAACAAATTATTTATTAGTATTTTATGTGATAAAGTGTTGGGGATAGAAAAAATTGTTTTTAGTATTTTATGTGATAAAGTGTTGGGGGTAGAAAGTGTTGTTTATTAGTATTTTATGTGATGAAGTGTGTATTTTCATATAAGGAAATGTGTAGTTAAGATTGAGACGTCCAAAACGGAAATAGCGTAGTTAAGATTGGGACGAATGGAGTAGTAATTATATTAATTACATAAATTATAATCTAATAAAATTAATTTTTTAACTTAATCAAAATTGATTATAATATATAATATAACTTTAAAATATATTTTAAGTTCTTTTATTTATTTTTATTAAGTTGATTCCCTAATTAAATTTATGGCCCCGTCACTGTCTGCCGCTCCTAACATTAGATTCGTCTTTGACGAAACTGCCCTATATGTATATTTATCTCTATCAACTATTTTACCATTCACTACAAATTAATGTGAATGGAGAGTTGAAGTTGTGATTGTTATACCTCCGACTTTCAATTTATCAGTGACGAGTATATATATTATAGAAAAATGTTGAAAATGGAGGTCGAGAATTTTGATATGTACAACTCTACTTGTCATTATTTCAAAATTATCGTTGACTAAGTTGGCTTCAAGCCCAGTTTATTATAATCTGGCAACCAAATTTATTCTTACTTTCTTTATTTGTTTGTTTATCAAATTTATTCACACACCTTTAATAAAAGTATATACTTTATTTTTATCCTCTAACTATAATCATAAACAACAACTTTATCTCACTAATACAAATTTGAGCTTAGACAGCTGTTAAAAATGACCTTAGACAGAGGTTATAAGGGTTGTCCAAGTAACAACTGTCTAAGCTTAGACAACTGTTAAAAAACCATTGTCTAAAAGTAGGCCTTAGACAGCGGTTCTGAATCGCATTGCAAGATACCCCTTTGTACAACTGTTCTGAACCACATTGCAAGATACCAATCGTTGTCCAGGCTTCTGAATTGGACAGCGGTTAAAAACCGCTGTCTAATATATAATTTTTTTAATAAATTTTTTTATTATATTAGTTAGACAACGGTTTATAACCGCTGCCCAATATAATTTTTTTTTTTAATTAATATATATTTTAAAAATCCTGTTTATACAAAACCAAAACCAAAAACCAAAACTTATACCACTATAATATATATACGTCCAATACCAAAACATCAAATAAATAAACATATACATCATGAAATAAATAAACGTACACATCATAAACATACGTCCGATATACATCAAAAACATGAAATATCATCACAAATATATAATTTAATTACATGCTACCAAAAGTTATACCACTTTAATTATAATTATACAAGAATCGATTGTAAAGGTACACCGTCCAATCTCTTTTCCATTTCTCCATTCTTTTGTTGGAGTAAGTCTTGAGCGGACGTTCATAGACAAACTGCAAACAACGATCAATCAATATAGTTAGATATATAGTATATGAATTTTTATTCAATCAATAATAATTTAAATAAATCGATAAATTGACTTACATTGTTAGGAATCGTCTTTTGAGAAGCGCACATTATATCTTCGATATAGCAACACACAAAATGTCCACAATGGGCACCATCTCGTTGCCTCGGAACCTGTTGATTAGCAATTATAAGCACGTATTACAATTATGATTATTTTCTATTAATTTGATAACTTACTAAATTAAATTTACCTTAATATTTGTCCAGCTCACTTTAGACAAATTAGATCTTGAGCCTTGATTCGGAAGGCGACTCCGATACACCGTCATCACACTATTATTATTATAATTAAAAAATAAAAATAGATTAAATATGCATAATTTTAAAAGTAAAACAAATCATTATATTAGAATATTAAAAATGAACTTACGCTTCCATGTATGACGTGAGATCAGGGCGATTTGCAACCACCCCATTCACAGCTGGGTCCATAAAAAACACACTTAATGTATTCATATTTATGACTATCAACACCCAATGTTCCCTATATTATATTAAGATTATTAAAATTAACTGCAAATTTAGCATATGTGCAAATATCATATTATGAATACAAATTTTAACGAAATGTTTATTGTACTCACCCCACATTTGTTGGCCAAAAAATGAGATGTTCTCTCCCAGTATGACTCAACATATGTTCAACTATCCCCTCAATGCCCTGTGCCCTATCACCCATTAAGCAAGACACTTGGAGGGAGACGAAGGAATACATTCCACATGCTCGGGCATCTCTAGAGAGATATACCTCGCCCAAATTCTTTTAACCAACATATATACGCTAATTAATATTTAAAAAGAAAATTAAACTATATAGAAAGTAAATACTGATAATTAATAAACACATACCTGAGGTAAAAGGTTATGGTGGTTGCACTCAACCACTCGCCGTTCAAGACTTCAAGCGCATGCTCCCGAACGATGTATTCTTCAAAAGCATTTCGATGAATGTGAGCACTCATCGGAATTGTGAGGGTATCGAAAGCATTGGACTCCACCATCATGCTCACCGTAGTCTGTACGGTGTAGTCGTGATCTAAGTCTTCAGACAAGGGATAACCAAGTCTGCGCGCACCAATAGTGGAGTCCCTCGTTCTCTCCCTCTGACTGTCTACGACACCCCTTGATTTCTTTTTAGTTTTTTGTGGTGATTTATGTTTAGGCTTTTGTGGTGTCGACAGTTTCTACAATCAATTTGCAACATTATTTAGAACGACAAATAAGATAATGAACTTTAATAACATATATTTTACCTTCATGGTGCGAGAGACCAAGTTGCTCGGCCATTCGATGAAGTGTCCGACCACTGCTCCAACTGTGACAGTATCATCTATTGGTTTTGGCACCGGTGAATCTTCTTCTCCGAGTACGGGTACATCGAGTGTGACTCTCACGAAACCAGGAGTGGGGGGACGACCATGAATCATTCCACAGGAGTTATTGTGCAATGTTCATGTGGCCACCAACAGAATAGGATCCTCCAAATAAATGTAGCATACGGTCGGTGACTGTTCGAATAAGATATTTAGTTAGAAAATTTTAATATACTAGTCTTTAATTAAAACAAATGCGAGACACATCTGATACCTGCGAGATGTCATTTTGAAGTGCATCAATGATGTCGTTCCTAGATCGCTGAAAACATAGCAACAACGACACTATTTTCAAAACTTGCTCCACTTGACGACACCCTGTGACTCGATCTTCTCTCGGACCTCAAAAGTTCCACCTGTTTCGCCAACATGACAACCTGTTCCGAAAGTCTAGCAGATCATCAGTATCGATAATGCGGAGCTCGTCGGGTGTCATGGTCTGAGATATGCGCTCCTGAATCACAAAAGATTATTATTTAATTATTTGCTTAGAAATATTAGTTTGTAATTCAAAGATAAATTATTGGGTAGATTACCGCTTCTTCAATGATACGCTGTGTACTGGGATCGGGAATATTCTCATGTCGTCTTTCGAGTAGCCTGAAATAACTCGAATCGTGTAACAACAGGAGCACACTCTCCATTTTTCTTTTTTTCTTCAATCTACGATAGTGATGAACGTGTCCCTTTATTAGATATATTAAAAGTGAATATATAAAAAAAATTAAAAGTTAGGATTTTGATCTCACCAAATCTTCCCGGGCCACTATAGGGCTATTCTCATAGAGCGAAGACGGACTAGCCGAGTAATGACCAGTATCCGGGTCATATACTCTTTTTCTCAGCCAAGACCGAAAATTCTTGGCCATCACCCCAGCTTGCATAAGTATTTGCTTCTTATTTGAATGGTCAAGGCCGAGGAATGTAGTTTATACGCATATCACATAACAATTTAGTTAATTTAGTAATTATACAACAACTTTCATAAGCATATAATTAACATACCGAAAGTTCGTCCCATAGCGCTTCCTTAAAATAAGCCAGTTTGGGGCTACGCCAGTCCTTGGTTGGCAGCACGATAGGGATAACTCCCTGACACGTGTTTTCCAACACTCACCTCTCAAGTATAAGAGGATCGTTGTGTGCCCGGTTTAATATCGATCCAAGGGACTATGGTGTGGAATATAGCCCAATTACTATGTGTCGGCGCATGATTATAGTGTTGAACATGTTTGATTTTTTCGAATTAAAACTAAATAACAACAAGATAATAAAATAACAACTAGAGAATTCAACAAGCAAGAAGGAAGCAATTAAGTAGCAAATTATTTTGTTTCCAAGTGTGAGAAGATGTGCTCGGGTGTTTTTCCTTGTGAGATGATTATCAAAAGATTAATTATGGTATTTACCCCTATTTCCGGTTATTCCATAAGGGCGATCACTACACATATACCACTCCCGTACTTGGTAAGCCTAGAGTATGATATCGTTTTAATTCCTAAGATCGAGAGGCGAATCTCCCTTTGCTAGCCCGGGTAATTGCACGAATATGATCCTCTAATTAGCTAACTACTCCGTCACCGTGTGTTCCCACTTGTAGACTAAGGTTGATACTCCTATGTGCTCTTCACTACCCACTCAAGGTTTTAACTCAAGAAGATAATGTAGATTAGGGGGGGTTCTAAAGTATCTACCCAACTCTCATTGTGATAGGACTTAATCGACTCCAATTCGGGTGAATTAAACCAATACCCATATATCTAAACCCGTCTACCCAACTCTCGTTGAAGTAAACTAGCACAAACACACAAGCTCATAGCAAAACCACCAAAATAGAACAAGAAAATTCCCCTAATCTAAAGGATAACCATCAATAGAGATAAACATCTATAATCAAACAATTAAACAATCATTACAATACCAAACACCCAAACACTAAAAACTTTAGTCAATCATGATATTAATTGAACCCATAAGCAATAGCAAACATAAATCCAAGAACATTGCAATTTAAATCAAAGAAAGCAATTAAAAGGATAGAAATAACCTAAAAGAGTGATTACACCTTGAATCTTGTCTTAACTCTTGAAATCCAAAGAAATCTACACTAGAAAGCAATAAATTTATCTACTAGGTGTTTTTGTGTGTGGAAGAGATGAAATTCTAAAACCCTCTATAAAACCCTTCTATTCTAAAACTCCCTCTGCTACCTCCCGAATAAAATGCTACTGGTCCTTTTTTTTGAAATGCCACCGGTGCGAAAATATTAATTGCTGCCTAAGAGTTGCTCTCATTTGTTTCTTAATAAAGTCGCAGATCAATTTCATGCGCTTTTTCTCTTTGCAATTCAGCGCTTGAGTGGGTCCAGTGATAACCTTCTTGCTTTTTTTTTTTTCGGCTTCCTTTCCCATTTTCATGAATTAATTTCACAAAGATTCTTCAACTAATCAGCCCAAATGATTTTATTTGCACATGGGCCGCAAAAACTTGCAATGTGGGCCTTTTCTTTTAAATTTCGCGAATGGGCCGAGAGCTTTTTTTTTCCAACAAGGCTTACATTTTTGTTTTTAAAATTTTCTCTAACGCCGGATTGAGTTGATTCTTTTTTTGTTGCGACCGTATTTTCGATGAGCTTCATGTGGTTCAACCCTTTTCTCAAATCTCCTTCTTGATCAAAGCAGTTTTTAATTCATTCTTGCTCGTTTTTCACTCGTTTCCTACAAAATATATCAAACACAACCTTTCTCCACATTTAAGCCCAATTGAGTGAAATTAGTGAAATAAAATCATGGATTCCTATCAAATTGAGCATGAAAAAATTGAGCAATGAAAATCAACAAATTTAAAAGTTGTTTTTGTCCCCAAGAAAAAAAAAAAATAGAACAAGGGGAGGAATTGTGAATATGCAATGTGGACACCAAAACTCATGCAATGGACTTCAAATCATATCAAATGAATAAGAAATCACCTCTCATAACTTAGACAAGTTTAAGTGCACTATCCCCAAGTTTGGAAAAAAATCACTCAAAGCTCACTTTTTCAAAATTGTTTAACTCTTTTCACCAATTACTCCATGCAACATCCATGCTTTTCCTCATCTCAAACCAACTCTTTTGGATAGGTAATCAAATCAAAGAGGACTTTCAAAATGTGGTAATATAGGCTCTTTGGACAAAGGTGAGGTAAAATTTAAAAAAAAAGTGACTCAATTCTTGTAAAGCAACACACTCAAGAATTTCTAACATAAACTCAACAATTTGTCTTTCTTTTTCATTTCAAGCTCAAACAATTCACATTCTCTTTCTTTTCTTTTCCTTTTCCCTTGAAGTCATTTTTCTTTTTCAAGTTCCTTTTAAACCTTGTTTACATCATTTTTTTTTCTTTTCATTTTTCTCTTGTTTTTCTTTTCACATTTTTTTTCAACTTATTTTTCTCTTCACTTTTGCTCAAAACTCAATCACATTGACAACTCAAAATCCATCATTTACATTTTATCCTTCCATTATTTACCAAATGAAGCCCTACAAGTCAATAGGGATCAAAATGAGGCTCAAGAAAAAATGGTAAAAATGCTAAATCAAACCACCAACAAAAATAGGCTTAAAGGCTCAAATAGGCTTACTACGGATTGACTTCATTCGGTGGGATTTATTTGGCCAAGTGACTCATCAAATCAAAAATGGCCTCCAATCATCTTTAACACCTTCCCAAAAATATGATCTCAAACAAGACATAGGGGCAAGTTCTAGCATGTAGAATGATTCTCTAGAAAAGAAACTTAAATTATGATATGAAATTCAAATAAGTTTGTTTAGAAAGGGAATAGTCACACTATCCCTAGTCTATCAATCTCAAAACAAGTAATCAAGTAGTACAATCCTCAAACAAGTAATCACATCAACACATCCAATATTACCAATCAACCAAGCACAAATCTCAACATCAAACACAAAAGCATCCATCACAATATACCAAACCCAAGGAGCAAATATACCACCAAATCATCCAAGAATATAGCATAATTCCAAACCACCAACAACCTCAACAAAATAAAAAGTGTGCCAGTGCAAATGAAATGTAAAATAACGACTACCCTCCCCTAAACTTAGACATTGCTAAGCAATTCTAAGTTTGAAAAAGGAATAGTTTACCATGAAATTGCACCAAACACCATACTCATAAGCACAACTTTTCACCATCAAACACATGACAAGCAAATCAACCTCATCTCCACACTTAACACCAAGACAAAACTCATGTACAAGTATATATCACCAATTAAGCCCAAGAAAGAATATCTTGTGGGGTGCAAAATGTAAAATGCATAAAAAGATGAACCCCCTTCCAAACTTAGAATTCCCAAATTAAGTTTGGGAAAGAGTGTTTGTACCTAAGGTTTTAACGATCTTTCCTTTATGCTCGATATCGGACGGAACCTACCAAAAATGTACAAAAAACAAGATCAAACGAACAAACACAAAACACATAAAAGCCTCAAAGAACCATGGAGTTTAATCCAATCCTCGGAACTTGAGTCGTTCAACTCATCGGAAAAGACCATGGATATCGATCAATTTCAATCTTTTGGCCTCAAAATCAAGGAGAGTATCATGAAGGATCAACCAACAACCTCCATCCCCCTTGCATAATTTATGGATGATGGAGTTCCCCAAATTGTATCCATATTCTCTCACCATCATCTTTTGTCTTTCTTCCTCTCTTACCTTAAGAATGCCCAAACTTTTATCAATTTCTTTCTTTTGATTGTAAGTATCAAGAGGCAAGACAAAATCAATAGAAGCATCTATATCCAATAAAGTGAAAATTGAAGAGTCTAAGGGATTAAAAATGTTCATTTCACTCTCCAAAATCTTTTTGGATGCTTCTTGATTTTCCTTGTTGCTTACATCCATCAATGGATACCTCTCTTCTTCTTCTTCTTTTTTTTTCTTCTTCAAATAAGAGATTAGTGTAACAATCAAATGAAGGATTGATATAAGCACGAGGAAAGTAAGGATCAAGAGATTTCTCAATTTCTTCTTGGACACAAGGCTCTACCATATCCAAATCTTTACACTCATCATCCTCCGAGAGATCCTTCTCTTCACTTTCATCGACCATTGGATAGTCCTTTTCATTCTCCTCCTCACATGGGTCCTCATCGTCTTCAATAATACACCAAGCAATGTCATGGTCAAGCTCATTCGTGACAATGTGTATCGAGAGAAAAATCCTCTTTGAATTTTGCTAGTGCATCTTGAAGGGAGGGAACTTGTTGCATTTGATGATCGTAGTGACAAGTCTCCATGAATGTTGCAAGTGCATCTTGAACGGCGAACGAGGCTTCCTTGTGGCAATCATTTTGATAATACGAGGGAACTTGTTGCGTTTGATAATCGTAGTAGACATTCCCCCAATTATCGTTCCAACACTCTTCATGTTGTGGAGGATAAACCATACGATTATGATCAAAGCCTTGATTCCACTCATAATGGTTATATCTTTCCATTTGCTCAAATAAATTCACACCTCCACAAAAGATCAAACATCAAATCTAAAGAAAAGTATTAGCAACGTTAGTAACTTAAAAGAAAAAGACACTATTAACTACGTTCAACGAACAACGAGTTATACTATTCACCAACTAGTCCCCGGCAACGGCGCCAAAAACTTGACACGTATTTTCCAACACTCACCTCTCAAGTATAAGAGGATCTTTGTGTGCCCGGTTTAATATCGATCCAAGGGACTATGGTGTGGAATATAGCCCAATTGCTATGTGTCGGCGCATGATTATAGTGTTGAACATGTTTGATTTTTTCGAATTAAAACTAAATAACAACAAGATGATAAAATAACAACTAGAGAATTCAACAAGCAAGAAGGAAGCAATTAAGTAGCAAATGATTTTGTTTCCAAGTGTGAGAAGATGTGCTCGGGTGTTTTTCCTTGTGAGATGATTATCAAAAGATTAATTATGGTATTTACCTCTATTTCCGGTTATTCCATAAGGGCGATCACTACACATATACCACTCCCGTACTTGGTAAGCCTAGGGTATGATATCGTTTTAATTCCTAAGATCGAGAGGCGAATCTCCCTTTGCTAGCCCGGGTAATTGCACGGATATGATCCTCTAATTAGCTAACTACTCCTTCATCGTGTGTTCCCACTTGTAGACTAAAGTTGATGCTCCTATGTGCTCTTCACTACCCACTCAAGGTTTTAACTCAAGAAGATAATGTAGATTAGGGGGTTCTAAAGTATCTACCCAACTCTCATTGTGATAGGATTTAATCGACTCCAATTCGGGTGAATTAAACCAATACCCATATGCCTAAACCCGTCTACCCAACTCTCGTTCAAGTAAACTAGCACAAACACACAAGCTCATAGCAAAACCACCAAAATAGAACAAGAAAATTCCCCTAATCTAAAGGATAACCATCAATAGAGATAAACATCCATAATCAAACAATTAAACAATCATCATCACAATACCAAACACCCAAACACTAAAAACCTTAGTCAATCATGATATTAATTGAACCCATAAGCAATAGCAAACATAAATCCAAGAACATTGCAATTTAAATCAAAGAAAGCAATTAAAAGGATAGAAATAACCTAAAAGAGTGATTACACCTTGAATCTTGTCTTAATTCTTGAAATCCAAAGAAATCTACACTAGAAAGCAATAAATTTATCTACTAGATGTTTTTTTGTGTGTGTGTGGAGGAGATGAAATTCTAAAACCCTCTCTAAAACCCTTCTATACTAAAACTCCCTCTGCTACCTCCCGAATAAAATGCTACTGGTCCTTTTTTTTGAAATGCCACCGGTGCGAAAATATTAATTGCTGCCTTAGAGTTGCTCTCATTTGTTTCTTAATAAAGTCGCATATCAATTTCATGCGCTTTTTCTCTTTGCAATTCAGCGCTTGAGTGGGGTCCAGTGATAACCTTCTTGCTTCTTTTTTTTTCGGCTGATATGGAATGGAAAAGGTGTAATAAATGTGGGCCATGGCAAATCAATCCAGCTGCTTCCTTTCCCATTTTCATGAATTAATTCACAAAGATTCTTCAACTAATGAGCCCAAATGATTTTATTTGCACATGGGCCGCAAAAACTTGCAATGTGGGCCTTTTCTTTTAAATTTCGCGAATGGGCCGAGTGCTTTTTTTTCCAGCTGCGCGACATTTTTGTTTCGCTCATAACTCGAGCTCTCGACCTCGGATTGAGTTGATTCTTTTTTTTGTTGCGACCGTCTTTTCGAGGAGCTTCACGTGGTTCAACCCTTTTCTCAAATCTCCTTCTTGATCAAAGCAGTTTTTAATTCATTCTTGCTCGTTTTTCACTCGTTTCCTACAAAATAAATCAAACACAACCTTTCTCCACATTTAAGCCCAATTGAGTGAAATTAGTGAAATAAAATCATGGATTCCTATCAAATTGAGCATGAAAATCACATAAATACGAGCAATTACGACACTCAATCACTCTCCTGACTGCAGCCCCAAGGTAGAAGGACAATTTCTCACTCTCTTTCCCTATCGGTTGCCCATATTCATTGAATGATAACTGCAATAACATAGTAATTAATTAAGTTCAACGATCAATCAATATAATTACAATTTCAACTGTTCAATTATAATAAAATTACCTGAACTATTTTCCCCTTGCTATGAGCTCTCTTCAAAGAAGTCATCGTGATTATACCCCTCGTGCGCTTCTCCCCAGAGCTGCTAGTGGTGGGAGCATCAGTGTCACCCTGTCCCAAGTCCTTTGTATGATGTCGATCATATGCATCATCATCTCCAGGATAATCACCATGATAATCTCCATCATCTCCGGGATAGGGCAAATAAGACACGATCATGTAAACCAGAAGAAACAACATTTAATAAACAAAAAGAAACAACATTTAATAAAGCAGAAGAAACAACATTTAATAAACAAGAAGAAACAACATTAAATAAAGTGTACATTTCTTTTTAGCACTTGTTTTTCTTTTTCGTTTTTTGGTTGACTTTTCTCGTTCATGACCATAAATGTTAACAAGATCCGGATTGCCATATTCATCCTCATCTCTAATTATTCTCTGGTACGAGCGTGGATTTGCAGGATCATCGAAAGAGGGTACATAATGAGTGAAGTTTTGAAAAGGATCATCGATTGTGTCAATATCTTCATCGACGTGGTCGCTAATCTGGTAACTATTGTTAAATTTGTTTGACAGAACCACAATGGACCATTTCTTATTAACTGGGTCGGGGACATAGAAAATTTGTTGACCTTGACTGGCCATTATGTAAGGGTCATCTCTGTATCCCACATTCTTCAAATCAACGAGTACGAATCCAAAACTTTCAACTTGGACCCCGTTAGGGATCCTCACCCAACTACACTCGAAGATTGGTTGGCGGTGAACAACATAGTCGAGTTCCCAAATGTTGACAATCTGTCCAAAATAAGTAGTAATCGATTGATCCACTGCAGTTGCAGTAATGGACACCCCACTATTCTGCATTGTACTTGTGGCATCATGATCTCTGGTATAAAATGTGTATCCGTTAATAAGGTAACACTTGTATGAATACACATGTCTATCAGGCATTCTGGATAACCACTTAACTCTTTCTTTCACTGATTCTTTATCCTGTGACAACATATTTGCTACATAACCATTGAACCAGTCAACAAACATGCGATTGTGCTCAACTTTAATCCATGAACTATCTCTGGTGGGAAATGTCTCAGCAAGTGCTTGCATGTGCAGGTCAATAAAAGGAAGCACGTCAACCGTGTTGTGAAGTACGCACAAGTGCATTCGTGTTAGTTCCTCCATACTAACACTTACAGGTTGATCACTTGTAATGCCTTCACCATCCATCCTATTGGTGAACCGAGTAATTGGAAGTCCAATTGCATTGACATTCGCAATAAATTCAAACCAGTACTCGATTGCTTCTTCTACTAAATAACGTTCTGCAGTGCATCCCTCCGGCCTGGACATATTCATCACATATCCTTTGAGCACTTTCATATATCTCTCTACACCATACATCCATCGCATATGAGCAGGACCACACATCCTCGTCTCGTGTACCAAATGAACGGTTAGGTGAACCATTATATCAAAAAATGATGGAGGGAAATACATCTCAAGCTCACAGAGCATCCCCACAATCTGTCTCTGAAAACCAAATAATTTTCTAGGATCTATGACCTTGCTACTCATTGCCTTGAAGAACCAACATAACTTTTTTATGGTTATGCACACATTTTCAGGCAAGATAAAACGTAATGCAATGGGCAAGAAAGTCTCCATGATGACATGATAGTCATGCGATTTCAGATTCATCAGTCTCGCGCCATCATCTGATACAAGTCTCTGTATGTTGGACGAATAACCCTATGGTACTTTCACATCCTTTAGTGTCTGAAGTAACTCTTTTCTCTCATTGTTGGACAAGGTGTGTGCAGCAGGAGGTAAGAACGGTTTACCCCTTTCTCTAGGCACATGTTTTAGTTCTGCTCTTATTCCCATATCAATCATATCCATTCTTGCATTGTAATCATTCTTGGACTTCTTATCAACTAGCAGAGTATTGAGCAAGCTGGCACAAACGTTCTTCTCAATGTGCATTAGATCAATGAAGTGTCTAACATACAACTCTTTCCAATAGGGCAATTGAAAGAAAATTGATTCCTTCTTCCAACCGCTAGTGGGGACACTCTTTGCGAAGCTCTTTCCATAATGTGTGTTGATATTCTTCATCTCATTCAATACATCCAAACCTGACAATAAACGTGGTGCTTCATCTGTCTCGATTGTGCCATCGAATGCATCAGCCATTGTTCTGTACTTATGCGTTGGGTCCAACCACCTCCTATGTCCCATATAAACGGTCTTCCTACAATGACTCAAGCGAATGTGATGTGTCTTCTTGGTACAACAAGGACATGCATCGGCCCCCTTCACACTATATCCAGATAGATTCCCATAAGCGGGAAAGTCATTAATAGTTCCAAACAGAATGACTTTCAACTTGAAATTCTCCTTTCTACAAGCATCATACACATCGACACCCTCATCCCACAGGAACTTCAAGTCCTCTATCAAAGGAGCCAGATATACATCTATGTCGTTACCAGGTTGTTTGGGTCCTGATATCAACCTAGACAGCATCATGTAAGTGCGCTTCATGCACAACTCGGGTGAAAAGTTATAAACTAACAAAATCACTGGCCATGTACTGTGGTTGGTACTTTGGATACCGAACTGATTCATTCCGTCAGCTGAGAGTGCAAGACACAAGTGTCGTGGCTCGTTGCCAAATTCTGGATGCCTGACATCGAATGTCTTCCACTGGGGTGAATCAGCAGGGTGTCTTAGCATTCCATCTTTGATCCTATCATCATGATGCCAAGTTAAATTTCTAGCATACACAACGCTACTATACATTCTCCTGAATCTTGGTATTATTGGAAAGTACCACATCACCTTCGCGGGTGATTTATTTTTCTTATATCACTTCTCCCCACACTTGAGACATTCATCGAGGTCTGCATACTCCTTCCGAAATAAGATACAATCATCCGAACAAGCATGAATTTTTTCGATGTGTTAACCCGATGGACTTGAGCATTTGTTTAACATCATATGCTTTTTTAGGCAATACATTTCCATCAGGCAATAGACCACTAACTGCTTCCAGCATACTTGTGAAGCACGCATCAGACAACTGGCTAGCTGCTTTTAGGTTGAACAATATCAACACAGCTGACATTTTTGTTGCCTTCTTACACCCGAGCCAAAGGGGTAATCCAGCAGAATCCCTTAACTTCTCTGACATATAAGGGTGATCTCGCAGATCATCGTCATCCCCACTCGATGTATCAACAGTCGCTACATCTCCGAAAGTATCCACATCCACTGTATCTTCAAACCTAAAGTCAGTTCCTAGGTTGCTTGAGCTACATCCATCTCTTCTATCACCATGAGATGTCCAAACGGTATATGTTTTATCAATACCGTGAATCATCAAGTGGTCGAACAAACTTTGTCGACCACTAACGGTTTTTCCATTCATACATTTCCAACACGGACATGGAATGTACCGATGATCGGTGCAGTGTCTAATTGCATGATTACAAAATTCCTCCACCCCATTCCTATACTCCTCTGATAATCGATCTGCTCGAACCCACTTTCGATCCATATAGAACTAGAGATGCCTATAGGAAAGAAAATATGAAGTGTTTCTCAAGACAATGTATCCTAATGTATTAAACCTAAAAGTATTCCAATCCTAATGTATAAGACAATCATTTTTTAAGGCTATTTCGTAACAAAACAAATGCATACCTAACCATACTTAATCTACATTCATTTTAATTTTCTAATTTTGAAATCCTTCCAATTTTTTACTCATTCACAAAATGAGTCTTACAAAAACTTGCATATAGAATGTGGGAGTACCTAAGGTTTGTATATTGCATGTACCTAAGGTTTTGTTGTTTCTCAAGACAATGTATCCTAATGTACCATCAATCATCTAAAGCAACACACTATCCATTCACCAAATCATCAAATTAATAACCCAAATATATCCTAATGTATTAATCCTAATTTATGCTTAAATCCTCACACAAGCATATTATCAAACACCTTGAGTGCATCAATTGTTCATATCTAAATTAGCATAAAAAATCAAGCCAAGCCACACAATATATATTCATCTCTAACAAATTGTTCATCTCTAACACTAACAACAATTAATTCAAGCCACTAACAACAATTAATCCAAGCTACTAACAACAATATAATTAAATTAAACCAAGCAATATATATATATATATATATATATATATATATATATATATATATATATTATATAAACCAAGCATCAATTAGTTGTTCATCTCTAACACTAACAACAATTAATATTCCTAACAAATTAGCTAAACCAAGCCAAACATATATATATAAACACATTTATATAAACAATTAATCCTAATATATATATATATATATAATATATATATATATATACACATGCAATATATATACATACTAATTAACATATATATACATACATATATATATATAAAAGAAAAATTACCTATATGGAGGAGGAGGACGGCGGCGGTGGTAGGAGAGGGAGGAGGAGGGCGCGCGACGTACGGTGCAATTTGGGAGAGAGGGAGGAGATTGGTTCGCGATAGGGCGGCGGTAGGAGAGGGAAGAGGAGGGCAACGTACGGTGCGATTTGGGAGAGAGGGTTCGCGATTTGGGGTAGAGGGAGGAGGGCTAGGAGGTTGCAGCTGCGATTTGGAGATTAATTCTGCAGCTTGTTTCGATTTGGGGGTTTAATGAAGACCCGACCAATTGGACAGCGGTTCGAAACCGCTGTCCAAGGTGTTTTCTTGGACAACAGTTCGAAACCGCTGTCTAAGTGATTTTGCACAACGGTTCTAAACCGCTTTCCAAGTTTTGTTCTTGGACAGCGGTTTTGAACCGCTATCTATTTTTTTTAAAAATTAAAACCGCTCTCCAAGCTATATTTTGGAGTGCTGTTTGAAAAAGGGTTGTCCAAGTGCAGCTGTGCAAGATTAAATGTGTAGTAGTGTCTATAAGTGGACCCCACAATACACTATGGTATGCTTGCTTTATCTATTTTTTTCTTAAATTTTGTGGCTAAAAAGGTGGGTATAAATATTGTGGATAGAGGGAGTAATATATTCCTGTCAAAAGAAAAAATCTAATTTATTGAGAAATATTAATTGGAAAACAGAGGAAACTACTAAGTTTGGATTGTTTTTTAAATGATGGTGGAAGGTTCTCTGCTCTTTCATTGCACAAAATACTAGGGCTATCGAAAATTGCTTCTAGGCGTGTGTTTTGAAACACTAAAAACAGTTTCTAGAAGCACTTATTTTAAAAGCTATCTCTCATAGCTTTTAAAAATAAGGGCTTCTAGAAGTTGTTTTTAGTGTTTCAAAACTCACCCTTAGATTGCGTGAAGTATGTCAATGATATCGTTGAAAGAAATTGGAAACGATACACGACTGAAGAATTCACCCAACTACAAGGTCATATCATCAAGTAGAAATAGATTTAAATGAACATGTAACTCCTTTGCCAGGATTAACAATTTCTTCCAGATTTTGGCAGTCGGATTGGTGAGGCTCGTCGTGGAAAGCTACCGGGTAAAATGACAACTTGAAACTATTTTCGAGAGAACATGAGTTGACAGGCAGAGTGGCTAGCCAAATATGTCTGAAAATATATGTTTGTTCATATATGCGAACGAAAGTTTTTGGACCCAATAATACGTGCAAGATTATATGGCAAGAAATTGTCCTACTTTTGCAACTAAAGTTAATGGGTAAGATTTTCCAAGATATATTTCAAGATTTGGCAAAATTCACAAGGAAGATCAAGATTATCATATTTTTACTATTTTTATTTATTTTATAGGCTAGATTTCGTTTTTGTCCTTTAATTTTCATTCAAGTATATCGCTTCTAGATTTAGGGTGAAGTTTGGTCCTATTTGGAGCAGATTTGGTCCTGTTTTTGTCCTATAAATACTTGGAACGTTTTTTCCTCTTGGCAATTTGTCAAAACCTAATTGTTTCTTGCTAACCTGAGTTGGGGACAACATTTATTATCGTTCTTTGCGTATTATTTGTGTTTTGCGATCGCGGTTCTCATCAAATTAATTGGTGCTTTCATTGAGAGTAGACAAGAATCGCAAAAGGAATACGAGCAATGGCGGGAACTCGCAAGGAGTAGAAGAAGCGCAGTGCAGATTCTTCATCCAGAAGGAAGAGTGATGAGGATTCTTCGTCTAAAGAATCCGATTCCCCAGAAACGGAGGAAATCAACCCTACTTGACGTCAGGATAGGGAAGATGTGAACGGGGGAGACCGGAGAAGGGGGAGGCCCAAATTAACCTGCCCTACGTTCAACGGTAGCAACCCAAATTCATGGCTAAGCTGGGCGAACCTATACTTCACGCTGAACTACATCAGATGTAGCAAAAAGGTGAAGTATGCGGCATACTACATGGAAGGAGAAGCGAATGATTGGTGGCAATGGATTAGCAGGGTATATCGCAAGAAAGGACGGATCGTTCGGTGGGAGGTTTTCAAAAAGGAATTTATGATGAGATTTGGACCATCCGATTTCGCTGATTTTGACGACGGCAATCGTTCGATCGAACGCCGCCACACCAGTGCGCGCCCCGCCACCGCGCTGATGGCATCACCCTAGAAACTGCAATGTTCCGACTGGGACCAGCGGGAGTCGCATCCTACCGTGAGAAAGGAGACGCCTGATTTCTTCTCACCTTTGGCCGTCGTTGACGTTGATGATGATGCGGCTGAATTGATGCATACTACCCTAATACGCGTTGGGCCATTAAGGGGGAAAGGAGGTCTTGGGCCTCAAAATATTTATCATGAGGCTGGGCCTATAAGTAAATTTGAAGATTGTTCGTTGTGCCTGACTTTGTTAACGTGAAGAATAACTCCATTACTTATGTTGAGTCTTTTGGGATAGACTCGCAGGATCATCATGTTGGACCATTTCATTTAGTTCCAATTGAGCCTCAAATTATGACAAGTTTGGAGGAATCTATTGAGATTTATGGATCCAGTTTTTCTGGCAGTGTTGAGAATTATTTTGTAGATGTTGAGGATAATGAGCCAATTTTTTCAGACGGGTCTAAGGGTTCTTTTAAGAATTTTGAGTACGATGGACCACCTATTTATGATGAAGAGGAAGAGCAGCCTGTAATTGATTTTGTGCCTTCTATTTCCGATGTCGAGTTTGAAGACAATCCGAGCAAAATTATTGATATGGAACATGGTGACGATGCAAATTTTTTGGGTCTCGATACGACATCCACCAAGTCCTACTTCGATGAAGATAAAGGTTTTGACTCCAATAATAATAATTATTATTTTATAATTAATGATAGTTATTTTGTTGGCAGTACAATGAAAAATCAGCACTATCGCCTAAAGATTTTTTGCCACACCCGAACAGTTGATAATTTTGAGCTCAATTATTTGGTGGCAACAAACGGCGATTAGATGAAGGAGAGCATTTAGGCTCAATAAGAGAGTGTTCCCATAATTGGTCCTTGAGGAAAAGGAAGATTTTGAAGGGGACGGGAATGATGCGAACGAGGGTTTTTGGACCCAATAATACGTGCAAGATTATATGGCAAGGAATTATCCTATTTTTGCAACTAAAGTTAATGGGCAAGGTTTTCCAAGATATATTCCAAGATTTGGCAAGATTCACAAGGAAGATCAAGATTATCATATATTTATTGTTTTTATTTATTTTATTGGCTAGATTTCGTTTTTGTCCATTAATTTTCATTCAAGTATATCGCTTCTAGATTTAGGGTGAGATTTGGTCCTTTTTGGAGCATATTTGGTCCTGTTTTTGTCCTATAAATACTTGGGACGTTTTTTCTTTGTTTTTAATCAGAAAAATAATAAAAAACATCTTGACATCTTTGTTAAAACCTAATTGTTTCTTGCCAACCTGAGTTGGGGCAACAATTATTATCGTTCTTTGCGTATTATTTGTGTTTTGCGATTCGCTGTTTTCATCAAGCAATAACAACACGGAGGCTGTTATCCTAAATGCCATAGCAAATTGTACAAAAATCAGATGGAAATCTCTTACACGAGTTAATTTAACAAATTGTCATGTATCTTTAGTCGAATCTAATTTTAGTAATTTCCCTCTTTTACTTTTATCAATTTTGGTCTAACTCATCAATTTTGCAAAAAAATTAGTTGCCACGTGTGCAATTCCAACGACAATTGAATTTTCGACCTAAACGACAAAAAAATCATACAAAAAAGATCAAACTTGAACACAGGTGGACTAACTGAAAAATAAAAAAAACAAAGAACTAAATTTAGATTCATCCAAAATTATAGGACCAAAATTAATATTTTTCTTGATACGAAGCTATACTTTGATATTTGGTCCTATTTCATTTTAAAGTATGATTTGAGCTGATGTCCATATGCCAATAACTTTTTTTTATATATATATATATAATAAAATATGGAAGTCTAGCTCATATATACTATAATAAAATAAAGAATTGCCCACGAAAATTTTCAAATAATTATGGAGTTTTCCAATAAAAAAGAATTTAATCCTTAAATAGTGAGGATTGATTATGATTTGTCTATAATTTTTTTTTTAAAATTTTAGTAATCATACAAATTATCTATGAATAAACTGTCTACAAATTTGTAATTTCGTAGACAAACAATTGCATACACAAATAATTCCCTAGGCAACTTACATTTCCGTAGACAATTATATTTATAATTAATAAATGACCTACAAACAAATTTACCTATAAATTACATTTCCGTAGGCAAATTTACCTATGAATGATAATGCTTATGTGATTAGAAAATTTTATAGGCAGGTCGTAGACAATTCTTACTATTTAAGGACAAAACTATTTTCGTTAAAAATTTCGTAGGCATATTGAAATATTCTGTAAGCAATTCTCATTTTTTATAGTGGTATATAAAACGGTCTCATATAAAATTTGTCTTTTTAAAAAGAGTAAATCTCTTGTACCATCAGGTGTACTGTGCAACCTAAATTCATTTTAAATGTTATTCGTTATTTTCAATTGACAATATTTATTATTTGTTTACACCTTCCATATGGTATTTGTAATATCAACCTCCCATATGTGTTATTTGTAATATAAAAAATTATCCTCACAAATCCTTCAAAATATAACATGATTTCATATCTTTCAAATATAATTATACCACCATACAAACGGGCGGCCGGGTAGCATAAAATAAAGTGGAACATATATATTCAATAGCTCCTTTACCATTCCTAAGAGACATAACCAAGTGGTTAGACTTGTGGTGATGTGGTGAAAAAATTTCCAATAATTCTCGTCTCTCCCCTGCCAAAAAAATAGCCCAAAACTTTATATTTCCTTTAATAACTTTAATTATCCCGGGCAAACCACAGAGTGACACCATGATGATGAGAACCGCGATCGCAAAATACAAATAATACGCAAAGAACGATAATAATTGTTGCCCCAACTCAGGTTGGCAAGAAACAATTAGGTTTTGACAAAGTTGCCAAGGGTTTTTTTTTAATTTTCTGCTTGAAAAAACAATGAAACACGCCCAAGTATATATAGGGACGAACAGGACTGCAACTGGGCCAAAAAGGACCAACTTTCCTACCCTAATTCCAGCCGTGTAAATCTAATCAAATAAAGGACCAAATCTAATAATTAAAGGACTAACCAAATCTAAAGCTAGAAGCTAAGTAAAAATAAGGAAAATAACCAAAACATGAAGGATAAAACTGAATCTTAGATCTTCTTGATATTTTCTTGATAATCTTGTCAAATTGTGAAGATCTTCTTGCCAATTCAAATTAAGGACCATATCTTCCCTCTTGCCAATATTCTTGCCGCCCACTCCTCCTTCTTGCGACCCAAACCCAAACTTATTGGGCTCTTCTTGGCCAATTTCCTTGTTCGCATCATTCTCGTCCCCTTCAAGAACATCATTGACCTCAAGGACCAATTATGGAAATATAGCTCCTCTTCATCTAATCGTCGATTACTTGCCACCACATAAGTGAGTTCAAACTTTTCAGCTGTTCGGGTGTGGCCAAAAATCTTTAGGCGGTAGCGCAAAATTTTCGTAGTTTTGCCAACAAAATAATTATCATTAATTATAAAATAGTGATAATTATTATGGAAGCCAAATCCTTTATCATTATTGAGGCAAATTTCGTTAAACACCGTATTAAGGCCCGAAAAATTTGCATCGTCCACATGTTCCATATCAAAAAATTCGCTCGGATTGCCTTCAAACTTGACATCGAAAATAGGTGGCACAAAATCAACTACGGACGGCTCTTCATCATAAATGGGTGGTCCATCGTAATACAGAGATCCACCAATTTTATCCAATCCATCCAAAAAAATAAAAGGCCAATTGTTATCAAAATCATCCAAAGAAATTTTAGGCGCATTGTTTTTACTCTCCACAAAAGAAGTTCCAATTGTGGTATAATTCTTAGCAGGCCTATTAAAATCAGCAGGAATTGGCCCAACTTCATTATTTCCTTCAAACTTCTTAAACAAACTTGGTTGTTCCACCATAAAAAACGACGCACCCCAATCAAAGAAATAATGTGACCCGATGATGTCATCAACAAAATTAGTTAAAGGCCAAATATTTTTTTTCGTATCAGGAAGCGGCCCATCTGAATTATTACTCAAAGGCCCATCTGCATACAGATTGTCTCTCCAGATTAGGGCATCTGATACAGGCATCACGACATCGTCTTCTCCAACGAGAGGGTTGATGACCTCCAGCGGAGGAACAATGATATCCTTGTGGTATGAATCCTCAGAAACAAGCCCAGCACGGTTGAATAGGGCATCAAGTCCAAAACTGCCGCCGTCGTCTTCCTCAATAGGAAGGGTGAAGAAATCCGGCAGCTCCTTTCTCGCGCTAGGATGCGATTTCTGTTGGTCCTAGTCGGTGCGATGAATGCCATGATCCGCGGAGCTCGAAGCGACAGCGTTGCAGCGTGATGCTGCGACACTTTCCTTCGCTGCGGTGTGCCGAACTTTGCGAAAATGGCCGTCGTCGTAACCAGCGTTATAGGATGGTCCAAATCTCGCCATAAGTTCCTTTTTGAAATCCTTCAAAACGATCCGTCCTTGCTTCCGATATAACCTGCTAATCCATTGCCACCAATCGTTTGCTTCTCCTTCCATGTAGTATGCCGCATACTTCACCCTTTTGCTACGTCTGATGTCGTTCAGCGTAAAGTACAGGTTCACCCAGCATAGCCATGATTTTGGGTTGTTACCGTTGAACGTAGGGCAGGTTAATTTGGGTCTCCCCCTCCTCCGGTCTCCCCCGTTCAAATCTTCCCTATCCCGACGTTGGGTAGGGTTGATTTCGAAATCAGATTCTTCAGACGAAGAATTCTCATCACTCTTCCTTCTGGATGAAGAATCCGCACTGCGCTTCTTCTTCTCCTTGTGAGTTCCGCCATTGCTCGTATTCCTTTTGCGATTCTCGAATACTCTCAATGAAAACACCAATTTGATGAGAACCGCGATCGCAAAACACAAATAATACGCAAAGAACGATAATAATTGTTGCCCCAACTCAGGTTTGCAAGAAACAATTAGGTTTTGACAAAGTTGCCAAGGGTTTTTTATTAATTTTCTGCTTGAAAAAACAATGAAACACGCCCAAGTATATATAGGGACGAACAGGACTGCAACTGGGCCAAAAAGGATCGACTTTCCTACCCTAATTCCAGCCGTGTAAATCTAATCAAATAAAGGACCAAATCTAATAGTTAAAGGACTAACCAAATTTAAAGCTAGAAGCTAAGTAAAAATAAGGAAAATAACCAAAACATGAAGGATAAAACTGAATCTTAGATCTTTGTGATATTTTCTTGATAATCTTGTCAAATTGTGAAGATCTTCTTGCCAATTAAAATTAAGGACCATATCTTCCCTTCTTGCCAATATTCTTGCCGCCCACTCCTCCTTCTTGCGACACAAACCCAAACTTATTGGGCTCTTCTTGGCCAATTTCCTTGTTCGCATCACATGACAACCACTTTTTCTTTTTCTTTTGTCTTCCTGTCACGTTTCATTATACTACATAAATACATAAAGCAAAAAGCAATGTTTGAAGAATGGAATAAAGGAATGAATATATTGCTCTATTTATACAATTCTCTCATAACCTAATTCATTGTGGAAAAGAGGACTCTCCGAGTGGCTTTATCTCCCAAAATACCCCCAAATTATTAACTTGTATTTCATTTATTGTTCTTGAAAATCCCAAATAATTCGTTAAAGATATATTGATTTTCTTACTCCTTTTTTATTAGGTTCCATTTATGATTCGTGTATGTCCAAAGTTAATGACTATGTGGGTTCCAAAAAAAAAAAAAAAGAAGAGAGTGTGCGATTAGTTTGTGATACTTGGCTCACCCAACATAAATCAATTGTGCTGCTTTGTCGGATGCACGCGAAGGATGAGTTTTTGGTGACGTCCAGCTGCAGATGGATGATCAGTAAAGATTTTTTGGTGACGTCCGCATGGTGGCCCGCCGACCAAGATGCAGGTATATAAGATTTCATTTACGCATAACTCTTTTGGAAAATGAAACCTAAGCCCTAACATCTAATTTAACTGAAGATCATTGTTTTGTTTATCTCAGGTACTAATAAATTAATCCCTATGGGACTTGCATTGAAGATTGCTAATAAAATAAAAGAAAGAGAACGATTAATCACTGTCTATATTGATATTTGGCTGGTTCGCGAGATACGGAGATTGCTGTAGGCGCTTATCAACCTCATTATACTTGGAATAAGAGGAATTAAGAATCAAATGTTATTGTGGGTCGAACATATTGGGGCTATTGATAATTGCATCAAGGCTCTGGAGGACTAATTGTATATAAATGATATTGGAGAAAGAAACTGAAAACGAGACACCAAGAATGTTATCCTAAATGTCATAGCAAAGGTGTACAAAAAAAATCAAATGGAAAACTCTTCAACGACTAAATTTAACAAACTGTCATGTATCTTTGGCCGAATCTAATTTTTTCAATTTTCCTCTCTTACATTATCAATTTTGGTCTTTTTCCGGCAATAATTAGATTTACCCCAAATTGAACAGTGATTCATCCACCAAAGTGCTACTTCAATATTTTTGGCACGCCTTTTTAATCCCGATCGGCAGGCAGTGTATATTTAATTGCAAATGCATTGGGATAATGAAAGCCACCAATGACATGTGTTTTGCTTTCAAAAATCGTTTTTTCGTACAGAATAAATTAAACACTACATTTCTGCACAATTAACCAAAATTTGTCAATGTTAATATAAATAATGCATGAAATTCTATCAAATTAGCAAAATATATACATGAATTTCGAACTATTATCATACTAATCATATGATAATCAGATTCATGAGAAATCGGAGATGTCTATAAAATGGCTAGTGAGACCAAGAGATTTATATAGTAAACAACTTTTCACTCATCTGAAAATTATTGAAAATCGGCCAAGAAGTACAAATCCGCGAATAACACAAAAAAGGTGTTGGAAAATGGCCAGAAATTTGTCGTGGTACTATACCTAATGCCACAAAAAAGATTAGGTTTTGAAATTGAGATTTACGTTGGAGGTGAAATTGAAAACTTAAAACTGATTGAAGATTTTGCCTCCTGGATGAGTGGCGGTTCAATTGAGAGTGGTGGCGGCCGTCGACTGAATCAAAACTGACAACAAAAGGACCAGAATTGACACCTAAAGGACAAATTGAAAAAATAACTAAGTACATGACTAAAATTTGACACGCCTAAGTTACATGACAACTCTTGATATTAATTAACTCTAATGTTTTTAGTACATAACATATACGTTTGCATTATATGACAGTAATGATTTTATTCTATTCTAAAAAATAATTTTGAACTTACTTCCACATTTTTATCCTAAATGCCATAGCAAATTGTACAAAACTACGAGGGGGGAGTATTAAGGGAATTAACATAATACAAATGAATATATATTCCACACATCTCTATAAGTTTGGCAGCTCCAAAAAAAATTAATTTTCTTTTTTCTCCGCACATAAAGTTTATCCTCTCTCTCTTTATGCTTGAAAAACCATAGCGTGACACAACCCACTGCCATTTTTTCTTTTCATTGTCTTTCACTTTTATTTCATTACTTTTTTTCATAGTAGATGACGTACCTCTTACCTTTAAAAGTTGAACAAAGACATCTGGGCAGTCATAGCCACAACTAAGGCTGTCAGTGAACCATGATCAAATTTGTATATAAAGCAAAAATGAAATTCAAAAGTGAAACACTACATTTGTAGAATTTTTTTGCATGTTGAAGAAGAGAATCTCCACACCATAGGAAAGGAATTTTCGTATTGAAAATACTTCGAAGAAGACACGGCTGTATGTATTTATACATATACTTCTTACCTTATACTTTTAATAATGATATTACCATTCTACTGATATTTTTTTGCGAAAATTAACATAAAAAAGATCAAAATTGTAAAAGTAACAAATTATAAGACTGGAATTGGACATGGCCTAAAGTTGTATGACGATTTTCATATTTAATTCTACAATTTCATTTATTTTGACTCTTCTACGCAGGTACATTTTCAAAACTTATCCTGTAACTTAGGGTGATTCCACTTTTAGTTCTTTTTCAATTTTAATCTCGAAGGTATCAATTATTATCCTTTTTGCTTGAGAATTTTGTATTTTCACCAGAATCAACACATAAGACGCACATGACCCTTTAGAATTGGGGATTTTTAATTTTCCTGTCAATCCACATATGTGGAATGCTACCCAATGAAAAAATGGCTCCACATTACCACTAGTTGACTCGCTCCAAATTAAATATGATCCGCCTCTTCTTGGATTGTGTGACACTCCACGTGTGTGAATTGACAGGAAAATAAAATATCATTAATTTTAAAGGGATCACGTGTGTCTGACGTGCTCATCTGGCAAAAATTTGAATTTCCCGAGCAAAAAGTACTAAATCGACCTTCATAACTAAAATTGAAAAAGTAAAGTTACATGATTAATTTTTAAAAAATTCCCATGTATGTATATGGTTAATGTTGTAGTATATGGTATCCATTGATTTTAAGTGCATTGTACAAATCAAACTTCGAGAATTAATTTATATTGTTTAGAAACGTATTACTACTTACTTTCAAAAATGTTTTTTTTTTTGTGTTGCAAGCTGATACTTTTTCTTCATTGCACATAACAGTGTCACACAAGACTTGCTCCATTAATTAGGGTAAATTGCAAATTTAGTCCCAAGAGAATGCCTTAATTGCAAAATGGTTCTTTTTCAGCAAATTTGGTCCCATAACTTTTTTCCGTCAAAAACTAACGTACGGTTTTAAGCTATCATAGCTAGTGAAATGAAATGAAATAAATAAGTGCTCCTACTATCATAGCCACAACTAAGCTATCAGTGAAGCATGGTCATATTTGTATGTAAAGCAAAAAGAAATACTAAAGTGAAACACTACATTTATAGAATGTTTTTGACATATGTGGAAGAAGCTCCACACCATATTAAAGGAATTTTCATATATATAGTGCAAAATAGATTTAGTCCTAGAAAAATTAATTTTGTCAATTTAGTCCCAATATTTTTGGCAGCGCAAAATTATTATAATGTTATTATTCTAGATTTTTATGATTTTTTCGCATCAGGATTTGAACTTTTTTGTTTTAAGCAAAAGCCACATCGGTTTGAATGTATTTACAAACAGCCTAATAAACATTCCAATTTTAGTTTTGATGGCTTATGTTTTACTTATTTCTTTCCTTTGCAAATTTCTAAACCAAATGTATGCATATTTGGCTCATTTATGAAATTTTTGTTGTTTTAAAATTAATTTCTTATTCATAATAATTTTCAAAGGCTTTTGAAAATCGGTCGTGACATGTTTTGTTTATTTTTATTTTTTCTCTGTATATAAATTTTATCTTCTCTTTCTTTATCTTGACGAACCATAGAGTGACACACAACCGCTGCCATTTTTTCTTTTGATTCTCTTTCTCTCTCTTTTATTTAATTACTTTATTACCTTTACAATTGAACAAAGATCTCTCAAGACATGTGGGCTATCATAGCCACAACTATGGCTATCAGTGAAGCATGATCAAATTTGTATATAAGCCAAAAAAAGATCAATTATGTCATTAGAGCTATTGTCATAATAGATTGCTTATTTTTTTGGCTCTTAATCATACCCTATTTTGAATTTATTCACCGTAACTTTTAAGGTTTGATTTTTAATGAGACTCAAATCCCTAATTTTTCTCACTTAAATATTTGTTTTCTGCTCTAATAGTAGAGGACTCTATTTGTAAACTCAAACAATAACAAAAACATCCATTCGCGGACTCTATTATAAGGGGAAGTAATCAGTTTTTTGCATGTAAACCTCCATGTGTAACTTATTTGTTTCCGAGTAATCCTGGTACTCTATCAATAATATTTCACCTTTTTTGAATTAATATATATATATATATATATATATATATATATATATATATCACACTTTTCACACCGAAACAACGAGGATTAAATTTTTTTCAATGCATCTATATACACCCACTATATTAAGTTGCGATGAAATTTCAACCAGTACAAAGTTTGTACTTCGGGTGCAAACCCATTTTTTGTATTTTATATCAACTTGGTTGATGTGTAAAAATGAATTTGTTTAATTACAAATGGTATCATAACTTTGTAGTGTAATATTTTTTGTTGTGCAAACTCATTTTTTGCACATTAATTCTACCTGAAAAATTGATATTATGTCATGAATCTTGTACCTGGTTGAAATTTTCTAAATTAAGTTTGGAGTTTAATTACAAATGGTATCATAACTTTGACCTCAAATAGATTGAGGCCTCATAATAGTTCACATTTTTTTGTTGTTTTGTAGTCTTAATATCTTTGATAATGTTCAATTTAAGTCTCAAACCCGCTGAAAAATTCAATATTACGTCGTTTTACCGATTGAAATTGGGACTTTCCATCTGCAGTGTGACTAAAATATCATGTTAATTTTTTAATTTTTTTACACCTGGAATTTCATGTCATAGAATAAAAAAAAACACTTAAAAGCAAAAGATTGGGACCAAATCAATTGAAAAAAAATTACACATGGCGGGTATGACGTTATACCCATGATCGGAAATTTTCAAATTAAAATCAAAAAAACGCATTCAGATTTGAGTTTTGAATTTTTTTTACGGACTTGTAATTTAATTTGGACATTATAAAAAGATATTGAGATTAAATTTCAAAAGTAAGAAAAAAAAGACATATTTGAGATTGTTTTCAAGGTAAAATCTATTTGAGCCAAAATTTGGGACTATTTGTGATTTAAACTCTTAAGTTAACATTTTTTTTTATTGAATTCTTTTAACTTTAATTTGAGGTGCTATTGTTTAAATTATTTGCTACATGATATATACTATGATATATTTTCCATAATAGCTCAGGTCACAATTAGTGAATCCCGCTAAAATTTCATATAAAATTCACTTTTTTGTTAAGGATTAGGGTTTAGAGTGCACCAATTTGAATTGATTTTGGTCCCAACACTCACCACTTTGGTTCCAAAACTATTTTTTTTAATAATTTTAGTTTTTGTCTTTTTCCGTTAATGTAAAATTTTTTGGTCCCTTTAGACCTTGACGAATCATTTTGGCCTCAAACCTACTGCCAATTTTACTTTTAACGCTTTTACGAATGATGGGACCAAAAATATATAAAAAAATTGATTTTGGGACCAAAGTAGTGGGTGTTGGGACCAAAATCATGAAGTACCGTGTCCTGTGGGATCAAAAGTGAATTTTACTCTAAAACTACAGTGTGTGTTGTAGTATTTATTGATGATCTACATGATTTGTAATTAAAATTGTGGGCTAAAAACATTCAGATTTGAGTTTTAATGGTTTATGTTTTACTTATTTCTTTCCTCTGCAAATTTTTAATTTTTTTGTTTGCATATTTTATTGATTCATAAAAAGTTTTTGTATGGTTTTTAAATAAATTTATTATTTACAATTAATTTCCAAAAGTATTACAAAAAATATTTCTACATATTTGTACTATTGTTTTCAAGGTAAATTCTCCAGTGCACCATATGCACCAATAAGATTGGTGCAATTTAATTTTAAAAGCTCTTTTAAAAAAAAAAATTAGGTTTAACATTTTTTTTCTTTTTTTATTTTCGGTTTTCTTTTAACTTTAATTTCAGTTTTAGATGTTTTTTTTTTAATTTTTTAATATTATGGCCGAAATTTATAAAGTGGTTCATGGGTCACTCGGCTCAAGTGATTCATGGTTCACCCGGCCCAAATGGTTCATATATGATTTAGGGTTCATTGTTTAAGGATTAGGGTTTAGAATGCACCAATTTGAATTGGTGCATGAGGTGCACAAGAGAGTGACTCTATTTTCAAAGGGGCACCATTTATTTAATAAACTCTTTTTTTTGTCTTTTTACTCCGTATGTAAAATTTTATCCTCTCTCTTTATCCTTGACGAATCATAGAGTGACACAACCTACTGCCAATTTTACTTTACGCTTTTATTTCATTACTTTGTACCTTTAAAATTGAACAAAGATGTCTTCTAGACATGTGGGCTATCAGCATGATCAAATTTGTATATAAAGCAACAAAGAAATCCCAAAGTGAAACATTACATTTATAGAAATCTTTGGCACGCTTCAAGAAATAAAAAATTACTTATATAATTTTTCAGCATGACTATGGAATTTGCAAAAGATCCGTCCAAAAATAGTAAAAATTGCCTACACGATTTACCTACGAATTTTAAAAAATTTAACAGACAAATAAATTACCTTTTATTCCCTAAGCTTGTCTATGTACTTTTGCTTAATTTGACTATGGACTTTAGAAATTTTAATAGGTAAACAAATTACCTACGACTACGAGCAATTGCCTATACATTTGTAATTTATGTAGGCAAAAAATTACTTCCAAATTACTTGTGTAGGTAATTACGTTTGCCTATGAAAATTACAAATGTGTACCTATTTACTCGTAGCTTATTAGAATTTTAAAATTTTGTAGGCAAATCGTAGGCAGGTCTTACTATTTAGAGTTTTAATCACAATTGGTCTCATAAGATTGGTCTCAAATAGATTTAGTCTCATAAGTTTTATTGTTGTCAATTTAGTCCCAATAATAGTGTCCAATTTTAGTCTCAATTTCGGTCGGAAAACTCAAAATGACGTCGTTTTGCCGTTTTAATTTGGGATGCTGTGACTGGACTGATATGTGTAATTTTTTTTTTTTTAACAGCTGAAATTTCAGGCATATAATTAAAAAAAACACAAAAAAAAAACTTAAAATTAAAACAGAATTGACGACAAAAATTAGTCAAACACACTTAGAAATACACGTGGCAGCATCCCCCGGAATGTCCCAAATCTAAATAGCAAAATGACGTCACTGTAAGTTTTCTGATCGATTTGGGACTAAAATTGAACATTGGCAAAGTTATTGGGACTAAATCGATGACAAAAAATTTATGGGGCTAAATCTACTTGAGGCTAAAATTATGGGACCATTTGTGATTAAAACTCTACTATTTAAGAACAAAATTATTTTTATTGCAAATTTCATAGTCATGATGAAATATTCAGTAGACAATTCTTTATCCTCTTGTAGTCATGCTCCACAACCTGAGAAACGGCTCTATTTATATACTTCATAGTTCATACCATACACTTTGAATAATAGTAATTAATTTACCACTCTACTGCTATTTTTCTTACCTTATACTTTCTATAAAATATTTCATAGCTAGCCATTCTACCCAAAGCAAATATAGAGCCTGTAGAGAGTTCTCCCAACAGCGGCGGATCCAGGAATTCACTAATACAGATTAGGCTTTGCACAGCTGTTAAAAACGTTTTAGACAGCGATTATAAAGGTTGTCCAAGTGACAGCTGTCTAAGTTCAGACAGCGGTTAAAAAATCACTCTCCAAAATTGAAGCTTAGACAGCGGTTTTTAACCGCTGTTTAAATTTTTTACTTGGACAACGGTTTTCAACTGTTGTCTAATATATATATATATATATATATTAAAAAAAATTATAATATTGGATAGCGGTTATAAACCGCTGTCCAAGACCTCTTTTTTTTTTTTAATTTTTTATATTTTAAAAATCCTGTTTATACAAAACCAAAACCAAAAAGCAAAACCTATACCACTATAATATATATACGTCCAACATCAAAACATCAAATAAATAAACATACACATCAATTAAATACACCAAAAACATGAAATATCATCACAAATATATAAGTTAATTACATGCTACCAAAAGTTATTATAATATAGAATACAAGAATATTGTAAAAATACCCTGTCCAATCTCTTTTTCATTTTTCCATTCTTTTTTTGGAGTAAGAATGGAGCGAACGTTCATAGACAAACTGCAAACAACGATCAATCAATATAGTTAGATAGTATGAATTTTTATTCAATCAATAATAATTTAAATAAATCGATAAATCGACTTACATTGTAAGGAATGGTCGTTAGAGAAGTGCGGATTATATCTTGAATGTAGCAGCACACAAAATGTCCACAGTGGTTACCATCTTGATGCCTCGTAACCTGTTGATTGACAATTATAATCACGTATTACAATTATGATTATTTTCTATTAATTTGATAATTTTCTAAAGTAAAATTACCTTAATGTTTGTCCAGTTCAATTAATTGAAAGATCTTGAGCCTTGACTCGGAAGGCGACTCCGATACATCGTCATCACACTATTATTATTATAATTAAAAAAAATAAAAATAGATTACATATGCATAATTTTAAAAGTAAAACAAATCATTATATTAGAATATTAAAAATTAACTTATGCTTCCATATATGGCATGAGATCAGGGCGATTTGAAACCACCCCATCCGCAGCTGGGTCCATAAAATACACAAATAATGTATTCATGTTTATGGCGATTAGCACCCAATGGTTCCTAAATTATATTAAGAATACTAAAATTAACTGCATGTTTATATGAATACAAATTTTAACGAAATGTTTATTGTACTCACCCCACATTTGTTGTCTCTCCCAGTATAATTCAGCATATGTGCAACCATCCCCTCCATGGACTGTGTCCTATCACTCAAGAAGCAACACACTTGGGGGGAGACGAAGGAATACATTGCACCTGCCTCGGCATCTCTGGAGAGATATACCTTACCCAAATAACTTTAACCAACATACACTAATTAATATTTAATAAGAAAATTAAACTATATAGGAAGTAAATACTGAGAATTAGTAAACACATATCTGAGATAAAAAGTAATGGTATTTGCACTCAACCACTTGTCGTGTAAGACTTCAATCACATGCTCCCGTTCGATCAATTCATCAAAAGCACTCCAATGAAAGTGAGCAAGCATGGGAACTGTGACGACATTGAAAGTAGGGGACATTACCAGCATGCTCATCGTAGTCTGTAGAGTGATGTCGTGATCTAAGTCTCCTGGCAAGGGATAACCAAATATCCGTTTGCGCGCACCAGCAGTGGAGTCCTTGTTGGGGAATTAATTGCACGGATCTATTCGGGATAAATATTTAAATACAAATTTAATTATAATAATTATTACTAGCATGAATTAATCCTATATTAATTCAAATAATAATTCAACAACAAATCATGCATATAATCAGTTCACGTAAATCTTACGCATGCGGAATTTCTACGAGTTTACGTGAACGTACCTCTTGGAGTGGCAATGGTCTTGTTGATTAGACACACCAAAAAAACCTTCCCAAGTATTCCCTTAATCCTTGCTCGACAATCCGGTGGTAGGATGGTCGCGAACAATTAACAAAAGGAAAATAAACTTTGTTGCACCACCTTTGTGGATTTACTAATTTTTCCAACACATGGAATTGTACTTGGGAATGAAAGAATCATCCCCTATTTATAGATAGGGTGGTGGTCGAAATTTTTGGGGAAAAAACAATGTGGGAAAATCTTTTCTTGATCTCCAAGAAATCTTGAATATATCTCCTATATTATTTTCCCCATAATTAAAATATTCCACAAAAATCCCACCTTATCTTGCTATGGTAAATTTCGAAATATTAGGAGAAGATTCCAAGATTTGGATCTTCTTGAATTTATGAGATATTCTTGTATTTCAAGAAATACATATCTTCCATAATATCTTTTCAAGAAAATCAAGAAAATCTTTCTTTCCCTCATATTTCAAAATTTTCAAAAATAACTATATGAATAACCAAGTGGGAGATTTCTTGAATTTAATGAGATAATCTTGTATTCCAAAAATACATATCTTCCTTCCATAACAAAGTTCAAAGAAAATCTTTCTCCCCTTTTATCCATAATTTTTGAAAAAAACAAGGAAAAATAGGCAACAAATTTATTTTATTTTTAAACACATTTTTCAGTTATTGGACTTTATGTTGGGCTACTTGGGGGGCCTTTAGGAGAATTAAGATTGGACATTCCAATGGATCTTGAATTATCAATATTGAACCACAATATTATTCAAGCCCATAAATATTAATTAATCCCACTACATAATTAATATTGCACTATCCATCTTAACCCATATTACAGTCAATATGACTCCCGATTATTATTTCCCGTGTTTAAGATTATCTAGCCCATTAATTAATTCAAGCCCCTGAAATAGCTTTCCATTAATTAATATCTTTTGTCCTTGGTTAAGGAAGCGGTTCAACATCATTATCCATAGGAAACTAGTTCCACTTTGCAAGATTTGGTATGATAAATCTTATGAACCTCCCAAGGGAACCGTCGAACAAGCATACTTGCTGCGATTCTCCTTATTAAATCTTAGCAATCGCATGTGACCAATAATATTGCCCAAGATAAAAAGTATTGAATCTCGTTGATTCTGCCCGTGATAAGTCAAAAGCAAAAGTTATCAACCACGCGCGATCCTATTTAAGGAAGCGAAGATTAAGAAATAACGACCCCGAGGTCTAATTCTTCCTTGTTCGATTTCTAAAGAATTTGTCCTCATGTAGGTCCTATTCGGTCATCGGTCATGCACTAGTGTAATCTCTTGGTCAAGACAAGCCAATCGAGCCTTACACTTCAACCTTTCACGATGGATTGTTCATTTCCATCTAGGTCGTGAATGGTGTACTTTTTGGTTACAAAGGGGATTAATTTAATCTTACGTGATGCGGTATCACTAAATTAACTACAATGTAACACGTATTATTTATTGAGCGATTATGCAATAAATATATGTAACATTCGATGATATTTAAAGCATTAGTGATAAACAATTTTTTTTGATAAATAAGTCAAAAAATTGGTTTTGATTATACAAAGTAAAAGCATACTTTCAAATATAATCCCAACAATCTCCCACTTATACTCAAAATGCCTTTTAAATATACTACAAGATGTCTCGTGTAGTTTCTGTCGTGACATCTAATGTCACCCTACGAACCTAATAATTTCTCCCACTTATACTCCAGCAGTTAGCGGTCTTGACACTCATTCCTTCCACATGTCTCGAATGTATACGAGGCGGACCCTTTGTGAATGGATACGCTGGGTTGTCTTCGACGCTATCTTTGCCACCTCTATATCTCCTCTCTTAACGATATCTCGTATAAGATGGTATTCGCTTTCAATGTGTTTTTGACCTTGTGGGCTCTTGGTTCCCTTTGAATTTACAAGCTGCTAACATTGTCACAATAAACGATGATTACGCTGGGCAAATTAGGAACTACATCCAAGTCCACTAGGAAGTTCTTGAGCCAAACCGCTTTTTCATTTGCCTTTTGCTGTGACTACATATTCTGGCTTCCATGGTAGAATCTGCGACACATTTCTGCTTAACGCTTCTCCATGTCATGGCTCTCTCCCCATGCAAAACACACTGGGAGGTAGATTTTTTACAAAATCTAAGTCGATTGGAAATTGAGTCCGTGTAGCCGATGGGGATTAGACTACTGGATCGATAAATTAACATTCTATCTCGAGTTCTTTTGAGATACTTGAGAATGTTTTTAAGCGCCAGCCCAATGTTCTTTCCGGGTTACTTTGATATCTTGCCACCATGCCAACAAACAAAGGATATCCGGTCTCGTAAATACATACATAAGGCTTCCGACGGGTAGAAGCATAAGGAATGCCTCTCATGTCATCTATCTCTTTTTTGTGTCTTAGGGCACATTTTCTTGGATAGATGGATTCCATGCCTAAAAATTGAAGCCTTTCTTGGAATCTGCATCTTTGAATCATTTTCAAGAGTGTCTATGTATGAAGCTTGCGATAAGCCTATCGTCCTTTTCTTGTGATCTCGAGTGATCTTGATCCCAAGGATGTGTGCGGCTTCCCTTAAGTCCTTCATATCAAACTGTTTTGAAAGCCATGCCCTTAAGTCTGATAACACCTTTACATCGTTCCCGATTATCAGAATGTCGTCTCACGATAAGTACTAAGAATACCAATGCGATTCCGAAACACTTTTTGTACACACAACTTTCGAACTCGTTTTGATTAAACCCATAAGACCTTATAACATGATCAAAATATTGGTTCCAAGCTCTGGATGCTTGTTTGAGTCCGTAAATGGACTTCATGAGCTTACAAACTAGGTGTTCTTGGCCTTTTTCAATGAAGCCTTGGGGTTGTTGCATATAGATCTCTTCATCAAGACTTCCGTTAAGGAAAGCTGTCTTGACATCCATTTGCCAGATTTCAAAGTCGAGATGCTCAGCAATTGATAAGAGAATTCGGATGGACTTGAGCATGGCTAAGGCGAAAAAAGTTTCCTCATAGTCGATCCCTTCTTTACGAAAGTATAACCTTTCACCAAAAACCTTGCCTTGAAGGTTTCCACCTTCCGTCGGTCCTCTTTTTCTCTTGTACACCCACTTGCAACCAATGGGTTTGTCCCCCATTAAATGGTTCGACTAGCTCCACACTCTGTTATGATCCATAGAACCCATTTCGACTTTTCATTGCCGTTTGCCAAAAAACGCATCCTTGTCTTGGATTGCCTCGTCATATGTCCATGGGTGCGATTGTCTTGTCAGGGAATCAAGTCCAGGGACTCTCCTATCCCCATGAATCTCTCGGGCTGTCTCACAACCCTCCCACTTCTGACAAGGTTCGGTTGTGTAAGTGTGTCGTTTGGTATGTCATCTTATCAGATTGTAATCGGAGGTTAGCCCCCCTTAGCTCATTTAAGATAATCTCATACGGGTCTTCTTTTCGTTCATATAGTCTTTTTCCAAAAATCTAAAGTGGGTGCTTATTACCACCTTTTGATCTTGGGACCATAGAACATACACCCTTTTGTTCGGGGTATCCTACAAACAACCTTAATTACGATCGAGGATTCAATTTTAGGCTTCCTTGTCCAACCGTGGGCGGACACCCCAAATCTTCATGTGTCTCAAAGCGGGCTTGCTGCGCCGGGTCCACAATTCTTTGGGAGTTTTGGGAACAGATTTGGATGGCACCAAGTTCGAGAATGTAGGCTGTTGTTTCTAAGGCATGACCCCGAAGCGACTTGGGAAGATCCGCATAACTCATTATAGATCTAACCATTTCCAAAAAAAAGAGTTATGTTTGGCTCTGCAACCCCGTTTTGTTGAGGGGTTAGGGTGCGATTATTTGGGATGCAATCCCTTTATCGAACAAGTAGTTCAAAAACTCATCGCCGAGGTTTCGACTCCACGATCGGATCGTAGGGACTTGATCGTTTTTCCCTATGATTCTCTGCTTGAGCCTTAAATTCTTTAAATTTCTCAAAGGTCTCGATTTATGCTTCATAAGGAAAATATAACCGTAGTACCTTGAATAGTCATCAATAAAAGTGATGAAATACTCATAACCTCCTCTTGCTTTGGTTGACATTGGACCACATACATCTATGTGAGCGATTTCTAACACTTCTTTGGCTCTATTCCCTTGGCTCCAAATGCCCTCTTGGTCATTTTACCCCTCCAAACATGATTTGCGAGGTTGGAATTGGTTCAACTTGGAGAAACTCGGTGAAGCGTCTTTCACCAACCTTTGGATCCTCTTTGGATTAATATGTCCCAATCTTAGATGCCATAGAAGTGTCTCGTTCACGTCGATGATCATTTTCTTTTCTCAAAAGCTTGATTGATGTGTTATAGGATGCATTTAGTAGTGGTGTTCACAGTTAATTGTATAGAGATTATTCGACAAAGTTCCATGACAGATAAATTTATCAAAAAGATAAATGGTAACAACTTTATTAAAAGTAACCGAATATCCATCAAGGTAAAGTTTAGTAACTGAAATTAAATTCTTTCTAAAATTTGGAATGTAAAGAACATCTCTTAAAATTAAAATTATGTCTTCAAAAGACAGGTGCACTTCTCCCGCTGCTTCAGCTGCCACTCTCGTAGCATTGCCTAGTGTGATGAGGATCTCACTCTCACTAAGTTTGCGGGTCGCTTGAACCCTGTAAAAAGTGAAACAAACATGATCAGTGGATCCCGTATCCACTACCCATAAATGGGAGGCATACGCCGCTAAGAAAATTTCAACAACTAGTGCGTGAGAATTACCTTTCTTTCCATCCCTTTTGGGATTGGAACGGCTGACCTCGAGTATCCTACTCTCCCGCTTTCCAAAACTTTCCTCATGCTTGATTCCATGCTCTTATTTGATGTTGAGTCTGTTTGGTTCAACTTTCTTCTCTTTTCATCATCCTTATCACCACTTGACCTAGGATGAAAAAGAAGATTTATATTTTCCCAAGTTCTTTTCCTCGCGCTCCCTTTTTCCTTTCAACCAAAAGTGAGATCATTTACATGATCATCCTTTTGTAAAATCTAGATCTTCCAATAGATACTCAAGATAGTGGTGATTATAGCTCTTTGGTAAGGATTGGAGAATGAAATCAATCTTAGTCTTGAAATCATATTTTTCGCCGAGGATCTCAAGCTCCTCAAATAGCACCATAACCCTATGAGCGTGATCTTATTTGCGATCGTCCCTTTTTCCATTTTTTAATTGAGCAATTTCTTGCTTCACACTTTGGATTGCCATATGGGTGCGATGTGCGAACATCGCTTGAGATACGTAAGATGTGCGGAGTGATTTCATAATCTTGATGAAGGTGTTTCAGCGCATCGACGGGATGTGCTATCCTTCATCAATTCATTTGCCGGCTCCATTCACCATATATCATCTCATCCCATATTACGGCGTTCTTATTTGGTTTTTAGGGTTGTGGTGTATCAAGTACCCATTTGGAAGGTGATCGGCTAGGGCGGGGTTTTAGTTTGTATATCAATCAAAATAGTTTTCATTCATCATACCTTTTAATCCACTATTCATTATACTTAAAAGACAATTTGTTTCTTGGTGAAAACTATTTTGATTGGATATACAAACTAAAGGTTGCCCTAGCCGCATCACCTTCCAAATGGGTACTTGATACACCAAAACCTAAAAACCATTTGGAATATGGGATGAGATGATATATGGTGAATGGGGCTGGCAAATGAATTGATGGAGGATACAATTCGGCACATCCTGGATCGTTGAAACACCTTCATCAGAAAGAATATGATCCAAGAGACATCTTCAAGCGATGTTCGTTTTATCGGACCCATATGGCAATCCAAAGTGTGCAAGAAATTTTGAATTAAAAAATGGAAAAAGTGGATTTCAAGACGTTCTTAGGGGTTATGGTCTTTATATGAGGAGCTTGAGATCCTCAAATAAAAATAAGATTTCAAGACTAAGATTGATTTCATTCTCCAATCCTTACTAAAGAGCTATAATCACCACTATCTTAAGTATCTATTGGAAGATCTAGATTTTCATGGATGATCATGTAAATCTTTCTCACTTTGGTTGAAAGGGAAAAAGGGATAAAAGAACTTGGGAAAAAAGAAATCTTCTTTTCAAAGGTCAAGTGGTGATAAGGATGATGAAAAGAGAAGAAAGTTGAACCAAGGGACTCAACATCAAATAAAGCATAGAATCAAGCATGAGTGGTTTTTTTAAAGCGGGAGAGTAGGACACTCGAGGTTGACTGTTCCAATCCCAAAAGGGATGGAAAGAAAGGTAATACTAGTTGTTGAAACTTGCTTGTATGCCTCCCATTTATGGGTAGTGGATCGGGATCCAATCGATCATATTTGTTTCAATTTGGGGTTCAAGCGGACCCGGCAACTTAGTGAGAGTGAGATCCTCATCACAATGGGCAATAGAGTGGCATATCAATTTTATGTCTTTTAGAGTTTTAATTTTAAGAGATGTTCTTTATTCCAAATTTTAGAAAAAGAATTTAATTTCGTTACTAAACTTTTACCTTGATGGATATTCGGTTACTTTTAATAAAGTTGTTACCATTTCTCTTTTTGATAAATTTATCATCATGGAACGTTGTCGAATAATCTCTATACAATTAATATGCACACCATTTAAATGCATCCTATAACACATCAATCAAGAATTCGAGAAAAGAAAAATTCATGTGGGGCGTAGACACTTTTATGTCATCTAAGATTGGGACATATTAATCCAAAGAGGATCCAAAGGTTGGTGAAAGTCGTTTCACTGGAGTTTCTCCAAGTTGAACCAATTCCAACCTGCGAATCATGTTTGGAGGGTAAAATGACCAAGAGGGCATTTGGAGCCAAGGAATAGAGCCAAAGAAGTGTTAGAAATCGTTCACATAGATGTATGTGGTCAATGTCAACCAAAGCAAGAGGAGGTTATGAGTATTTCGTCACTTTTATTGATGACTATTCAAGAATGCGGTTATATTTTCTTATGAAGCATAAATCTGAGACCTTTGAGAAATTTAAAGAATTTAAGGCTCAAGCAGAGAATCATAGGGAAAAACGTATCAAGTCCCTACGATCCGATCGTGGAGGCGAGTACCTCAGCGATGAGTTTTTGAACTACTTGTCTGATAAAGGGATTGCATCATTAATCGCACCGGAACCCTCAACAAAAGCGGGGGTTCTGAAAGAGCGAAGAAAAGCGAACTCTTTTGGAAATGGTTAGATCTATGATGAGTTATGCGGATCATCCAAGTCGTTCGGGGTCATGCCTTAGAAAGCAATGACCTACACATTCGAACTTGGTGCCATCCAAATCGGTTCCCAAAACTCCCAAAGAATTGTGGACGGGCGAAATCCCGATTTGAGACACATGAAGATTTGGGGGGTGTCCGCCCACGTGTTGGACAAGGAAGCCGGAAAATTGGATCCTCGATCGGAATTAAAGGTTGTTTTGTAGGATACCGAGGAACAAAAGGGCGTATGTTCTATGGTCCCGAAGATCAAAATGTGGTAATAAGCACCCACTTTATATTTTTCGAAGAAGACTTTATGAGCGAAAGAAGACCCGAAGTGAGATTACCTTAAATGAGCTAAGGGGCTAACCTCGGTCTTAATTGTACAAGATGACATACCAAGCGACACACTTTTACACAGGGAACCTCATCGTAGTGGGAGGGTTTGTGAGACGACCGAGAGATTCATGGGGATAGGAGAGTCCCCGGACTTGATTCTGGACAAGATTTAATCAGACCCATGGACATATGACGAGGCAATCCAAGACAAGGATCGCGATTTCTTGGCAAAAGCAATGAAAGCGAAATGGGTTCTATGGATCATAACAGAGTGTGGGAGCTAGTCGAACCACTTAATGGTGTCAAACCCATTGGTTGCAAGTGGGTGTACAAGAGAAAAAGAGGACCGGACGGGAAGGTGGAAACCTTCAAGGCAAGGCTTGTGGCGAAAGGTTATACTCAGAAAGAAGGGATGAACTATGAGGAAACTTTTTCGCCCGTAGCCATGCTCAAGTCCATCTGAATTCTCTTATCAATTGCTGCGCATCTCGACTTTGAAATCTGGCAAATGGATGTCAAGACAGCTTTCCTTAACGGAAGTCTTGATGAAGAGATCTATATGCAACAACCCCAAGGCTTCATTGAAAAGGCCAAGAACACCTAGTTTGTAAGCTCATGAAGTCCATTTTACGGACTCAAACAGCATCGAGCTTGGAACCAATGTTTTGATCATGTTATAAAGTCTTATGGGTTTAATCAAAACGAGTTCGCAAGTTGTGTGTACAAAAAGCGTGTCGGAACTTCATTGGTATTCTTAGTACTATACGTAGACGACATTATGATCATCCGGAACAATTTAAAGGTGTTATCAGACGTAAGGGTATGGCTTTCAAAAGCAGTTTGATATGAAGGACTTAGGGAAGCCGCACATCCTTGGGATCAAGATCACTCGAGATCGCAAGAAAAGGATGATATAGGCTTGTCATAAGCTTCATACATAGACAACGTCTTGAAACGATTCAAAGATGCGAGGATTCAAGAAAGGCTTCGTACCTTTCGGACATGGAATCCATCTATCAAGAAAATGTGCCCTAAGACACAAAAGGAGATAGATGACATGAAAGGCATTCCATATGCTTAAATTTTGTCGGAAGCCTTATGTATGCAATGTTTGCACGAGACCGGATATCTCGCTTGCCGTTAGCATGGTGGCAAGATATCAAAGTAACCCGGTTGAAGAACATTGGATTTACGATTAAAAAACATTTCAAGTATCCTAAAAAAGAACTAGAGATAGAATGTTAATTTATCGATCGAGATAGTCTAATCCCATTGGCTACACGGACTCGGATTTCCAATGGGACTTAGATTCGAAAAATCTACCTCGGTAGTGTGTTTTGCATGGGGGAGGAGCCATGACATGGAAGCGTTAAGCGTAAATCGTCGCAGATTCTACCATGGAAGCGAATATATGTCATTTTGCGAGGCAAAAAAAAGCGGTTTGGCTCAAGAACTTCCTAGTGGACTTGGATGTAGTTCGAATTTTCCTAGCGAGAATCATTGTGTATTGTGATAATGCCGGAGCAATTGCAAATTCAACGGAACCAAGAGCCCACAAGGCCAGCAAACACATTGAAAGGAAATACCATCTTATACGAGATATCGTTAAGAGAGGAGATATCGAGGTGGGAATGATAACGTCAGAAGATAACCTAGCAGATCCATTCACAAAGGGTCTGCCTCAGAATACATTCGAGAGACATGTGGAAGGAATGGGTGTCAAGACCGTTGCCTAATCTGCTTTTGAGTATAAGTGGGAGAAATTATTAGGTTCGTGTAGGTGACATTAGATGTCACGTATTAGAACTACACGAGACATCTTTGCAAAGTATACTTAAAAGCAGACTTTGAGTATAAGTGGGAGATTATTGGGATTATACTGGAAAGTATGTTTTTACTTTGTATAATCAAAACTAAATTTCGGACTTATTTACTTAAATAAATTGTTTATCACCGATGCTTTAAATATCATCGAATGTTACATATATTTACTGCATAACTGTTCAATAAATAGTACGTGTTACATTGTAGTTAATTTAGTGATACAAGATCATCACGAAGATTAAATTAACGGTCCCTTGTAACAAAAAGTACACCATTCACGACCTAGATAGAAATGAACAATCCATCGTGAAAGGTTGAAGTGTAAAAAGGCTCAGATTGGCTTGTCTTGACCAAGAGATTACACTAGTGCATGGTGATGATGCAATGAATAGGACCTCTGAGGAGGACAAATTCTTGAATCGAACAAGGAAGAATTAGACCTCGGTGGTTCGTTATTTCTTAATCTTTGTTCCTTAAATAGGATCGCGTGTGGTTGGTAACTATTGCTTTGACTTATCACGGGTAGAGAATCAACGAGATTCAATACTTTTTATCTTGGGCAATATTATTGGTCACATGCGATTGCTAAGATTTAATCACGGAAAAATCGTGCAAGTCGCTTTGTTCAATTTGCCCCTTGGGAGGTTCATAAGATTTATCATACCAAATCTTGCAAGTGGAACTAGTTTCCGGTATGGATAATGATGTTGAACCGTTCCTTAACCAAGGACAAAATATATTAATTAATGGAAAGCTATTTCAGTGGCTTGAATTAATTAATGGGCTAGATAATCTTAAACACGGGAAATAATAACCGGGATCCATATTGACTGTAATATGGGTTAAGATGGATAGTGCAATATTAATTATGTAGTGGAATTAATTAATATTTATGGGCTTGAATAATATTGTGGCTCAATATTGATAATTCAAGATCCATTGGAATGTCCAATCTTAATTCTCCTAAAGGCCCCCTAAGTAGCCCAACATAAAGTTCAATAACTGAAAAAGGTGTTTAAAATAAAATAAATTTTGTTGCCTTATTTTTCCATGAATTTCGAAAATCATAAATAAAAGGGGAGAAAGATTTTCTTTGAATTTTGTTATGGAATGCAGATATGTATTCTTGGAATACAAGATTATCTCATTAAATTCAAGAAATATCCCACTTGGTTATTCATATAGTTATTTTCGAAAATTTTGAAATATGAGGGAAAGAAAGATTTTCTTGATTTTCTTGAAAAGATATTATGGAAGATATGTATTTCTTGAAATACAAGAATATCTCATAAATTCAAGAAGGTCCAAATCTTGGAATCTTCTCCTAATATTTCGAAATTTACCACAGCAAGATAAGGTGGGATTTTTGTGGAATATTTTAATTATGGGGAAAAGAATATAAGAGATATATTCAAGATTTCTTGGAGATCAAGAAAAGATTTTCCCACATTGTTTTTTCCCCAAAAAGTTCGACCACCACCCTATCTATAAATAGGGGATGATTCTTTCATTCCCAAGTACAAATTCCATGTGCTGGAAAAATTAGTAAATCCACAAAGTTTATTTTCCTTTTGTTAATTGTTCGCGAGCATCCTACCGCCGGATTGTCGAGCAAGGATTAAGGGAATACTTGGGAAGGTTTTTTTGGTGTGTCTAATCAACAAGACCATTTCCACTCCAAGAGGTACGTTCACGTAAACTAGTAGAAATTCCGTATGCGTAGGATTTACGTGAACTGATTATATGCATGATTTGTTGTTGAATTATTATTTGAATTAATATAGGATTAATTCATGCTAGTAATAATTATCAGAATTAAATTTGTATTTAAATATTTATCCCGAATAGATCCGTGCAATTAATTCCCCAACACCTCTAACTGTTTACGACACCCCTTGATTTCTGTTTAGCCTTTTGTGGAGTCGACAGTTTCTACAATCAATTTGCAACATTATATAGAACGACAAATAAGGTAATGAACTTTAATAACATATATTTTACCTTCTTGGTGAGAGAGACCAAGTTTCTTGGCCATTCGAGGAAGTACCCAACCGTTGTTCCGATTGTGACGACATCATCTATTGGTTTTGGCACCGGTGAATCCTCTTGTCCGACTACGGGTACATCGAACGTGACCCTCATGAAACTAGGAGTGAGAGGACGACCATGAATCATTGTTATGTACTTATGTGTTGGGTCCAACCACCTCCTATGTCCCATATAAACAGTCTTCCTACAATGACTCAAGCGAATGTGATGTGTCTTCTTGGTACAATAAGGACATGCATATATCTAGGTAGATTCCCGTAAGTGGGAAAGTTATTGATAGTTCCAAACAACATGACCTTCAACTTGAAATTCTCCTTTCTACAAGCATCATACACATCGACACTCTCATCCCACAGGAACTTCAAGTCCTCTATCAAAGGAGCCAGATATACATCTATGTCGTTACCAGGTTGTTTGGGTCCTGATATCAACATAGACAACATCATGTAAGTGCGCTTCATGCACAACTCGGGTGAAAAGTTATAAACTAACAGAATCACTGGCCATGTACTGTGGTTGGTACTTTGGATACCGAACGGATTCATTCCGTCAGTTGAGAGTGCAAGACGCAAGTGTCGTGGCTCGTTGCCAAATTCTGGATGCCTGACATCGAATGTCTTCAACTGGGGTGAATCAGCAGGGTGTCTTAGCATTCCATCTTTGATCCTATCATCATGATGTCAAGTTAAATTTCTAGCATACACAGCGCTACTATACATTCTCCTGAATCTTGGTATTATTGAAAAGTACCACATCACCTTCGCGGGTGATTTATTTTTCTTATATCACTTCTCCCCACACTTGGGACGAGGTTTGCATACTCCTTCCAAAATAAGATACAATCACCCGGACAAGCATGAATTTTCTGATGTGTTAACCCGATAGACTTGAGTATTTGTTTAACATCATATGCTCTCGTAGGCAGTACATTTCCATCAGGCAATAGATCACTAATTTCTTCCAGCATATTTGTGAAGCACACATCAGACAACTGGTGAGCTGCTTTTAGGTTGAACAATATGAACACAGCTGACAGTTTTGTTGCCTTCTTACACCCGGCCCAAAGGGGTAATCCAGCGTCATCCCTTAACTTCTTTAACATATAAGGGTGATCTCGCAGATCATCGTCATCCCCACTCGATGTATCAACACTCGGTACATCTCCGAAACTATCCGCATCCACTGTATCTTCAAACCTAAAGTCAGTTCCTAGGTTGCTTGAGCTACATCCATCTCTTCTCTCACCATGAGATGTCCAAACGGTATATGTTTTATCAATACCGTGAAACATCAAGTGGTCGAACAAACTTTCTCGACCACTAATGGTTTTTCCATTCATACATTTCCAACACGGGCATGGAATGTATCGATGGTCTGTGCAGTGTCTAATTACATGATTACAAAATTCTTCTACCTCATTCCTATACTCCTCTGATAATCTATCTGCTCGAACCCACTTTCGATCCATATAGAACTAGAGATGCCTATAGGAAAGACAATATGATTTCCATATAGGTGTTCAGATTCTTGTTTAAGTTTGATTGATGAACTGTATAAAAGTCACAAGATTCTTGTTTTTTTTAATTCTATTTATACGTTTGAATTGTGATAATTAATTACATGTTCTTTGTATAATCGATTCTTGCAGAAGAGATGAGTTCACCCCTTATCTCATACCATGTACCAACTGACCCTTTAGTATGCAAAACTAGTTAAGGTATTCAACTAAGATTGGACGAGAAACCATTTAAATAAGCTATATATGCACACCTTTATATCTATCGAACAATACAAATGTTCAAGGAAAATATGAGTTTTAAGAGCAATTGAAGCAATAAGTCTTGAATTCCAACATAAGAAATAGTTAATCGACTCCCCAAGATAAGTAAATTTATGCATATCTTAATGTATTAAACCTAAAAGTATCCCAATCCTAATTTGTGCTTAAATCCACACACATGCATTTGATTAAACACTTGGAGTGCATCATGAAGTTCATCTCTAAATTAGCATAAAAGATCACCAACCAACTCAAAAATATATCTCAATCCTAATTTATGCTTAAATCCACAAACATGCATTTGATCAAACACTTGGAGTACATCATGAAGTTCATCTCTAAATTAGCATAAAAAATCACCAACCAACTCAAAAATATATCCCAATCGTAATTTATGCTTAAATCCACACACATGCATTTGACCAAACACTTGGAGTGCATCATGAAGTTCATCTCTAAATTAGCATAAAAAATCACCAACAATTCTAACACTATCAACAATTAATCCTAACAATTAGCTAAACCAAGTCAAACAATATATATATATATATATATATATGTATGTATGTATATATATATATATATATATATATTAATTAATGGTAGGATTAATTGTTTATATAAATGTGTTTATATATATATATATATATAATATATATTACTTATTGTGGGAAGGAAGGAAAGGCGGCGACGGGGGGAGGACAATGGCACGGGCGGCGGCGGTGGTCGGAGGAGGAGGCTTAAGCCTTGAAAGGAGGGAGGAGAGTGAGGGCAGAGGGCGAAAAAAAAAAATTGGAGGTGGGGAGTATATATATGAGGGTTTACCACTTACACAGTGGTTCGAAGCTGCTGTCCAAGCTAGTTCCATTGGATGCGGTTCAAAATCGCTCTCTAAGGTGCTTTGCATAGCGGTTTATAACCGCTCTCTAAGTTTGGTTCTTGGACAGCGGTTTTGAAAAGCTGTCTATTTTTTTTTTTAATATATTTTATTAAAACCACTCTCCAAGCTATATTTTGGAGAGCGGTTTATAAAGGGTTGTCCAAGTGGAGTTGTGCAAGTTTAAATGTGTAGTAGTGATTTATAAGGGGGTGGACTAGAAAGAAAAAAATTTAGACCAATAACTTTAAATAAAATAAAATATTTTTAATGTTTATTGAACTATCTTTCGAAGAGACTTTAAAAGCATAAAATTCATTATCAAGTATATATCTACACTGTATACGAAAAATTAAAAGAATAAAAAAAATTACTTGATCTGCCTTGAAAATTGAGGATGAGTATTGAAAAATAAAATCAAGAATAAAGAATCTCAAATTCCCTTAGACTCTAATTCCCTGTTCTTGGTGAAAATAATTTTTTTGAACTAAAAATGTTTGATTTTTTTAGATAAAATAAAAGATTAATTGAAAATGGATGGACCTGAAGTTGTTTGCTAATATTTCTACGAGGAATATTGATAAGTTTTAAGTGGATTTATAATTGATTGAAATTTGGTATAATTAATTTGAGAGGAGTGATGGGCTAATTTTAAAAATTTTACATATAATAATTATAATATATACTCCCTCCATTTCATAAAGTTTGTCACTTTTTGGGCTTATATCTTGTTTAAAAAAGTTTGTCGTTTTAGCTTTTTTTTTTCATATTTCTTCCTTTTATCCTTGTATTCATTCCATCATTATCTCTTAAATTTTGCATATCCCTTAAATTTCTCCTAAATCAATTCTGACTTATTACTCACTCTCCTCTCTATCACAAAACATATGACTATTTAGTTGATAATTGATTGATATATCCATATTTAGTTGCCAACTCAAAAGGGTAAAATTGTAAAAGAAATATGTTCCTTAATTTTATACAAAATATCAAAACGACAAACTTTATGAATCGGAGGGAGTAGTGAGCTAGGGTGGGCTATCTCACCAATAGATACACCCCTACTCCCATAATAAGCATCTAGTGAAGATATTTTCTAATAGGTTACTTCATTCTCCTACATATCTCACAAGCTGAGGTTCACCTTGCCGGGGCCCGGGTGGTTCGAACACGAGCTATAGTCACTTCAGAAAATCCAGTTTGGAACCAAACTTTAGGATTTCCGGTGGCTGATCATATGGTTTCTCAGGTATAATCATTTATATTTTCCTGGACAAAATTATTTGTTGTGGCATTTCCTCTAAAGTCTTTTCATTGTTCAATTTATTTGTCAGGTATAATTATTGTTGGAGATTTATTTGTCCAGTTGATGATTAATGGATACTCAAGTAAAGTCTTTTCATTCACGATGTACAATTTCTGGGTTAATATCAAGAATTTGTCCTCTAAGTTAGGCCGTGTTCAATTTTTAATTCGGTATATTTTTACTTTTTCAACTTTGGTAATTTTGGTGTAAATTTTGGTTCATTTACAAGAATAAAATTTTGGTCATGTATGCTTCACTTTTTCAATTTTGGTCCTTTTTTAAATCCAAATTTTATCCTGTAATACTACTAGTACTAGTATACATAATTAGAACGTACCTTTTTGGAATGGGTAGAGCTGGATATCGCGCCGATAGAATGAGTAGTAGCTCATGGTTGTCCAAAACACTAGAGCTGCAAAGATAGCGCCCTTTCGCCTTCTCATTCTCGTACACGAGAATGTGGCTCGTTGCTACATCGTCGATGTGAACGTATCCCATTCTTCCGTGCCCGCAAACTTCTCCGTCTCTCCTGGTTGATGAATTTATGTTTTCCAGCGAAATAATTTTAAGTTCTATATATTTTTATATAAATAATTAAGTGATATATATATGTAAATAATGGATATATTTATGGATGACATGTTTTTAACGTACCTTTGAGTAAGCCAAGCACATCAGATGCAGTAGAGCATAAAATGGGTGACAAACTTGGTCCAATCACAAATGTAGGGAGGATTGTCACCAGATCAATATTGTTTTCCTCACAGAATTTCCATGCAGCCTTCTCAGCTTGAATTTTTGACAATACATACCAAATCTAGTACAATCGTAACAAAAAGAAATTAGCATATATAAATAGTCTTAATTTCTAGTGGAAATATTATAATATTAATAATTGTAAATTTGACAAAAATCTCTATCAACTTGGTAATACTAATACTCTTTAGTTTATGAAGCAATAATTTTTAGCGCACTACTTAATGAGTTTGAGATGAATAACATAAAAAATCAAACATTTTTTAAATAGTAATAATTTTTCGTATGCTAAAACGTTATAGTGCTAAAGGTATTATTTTGAAGAAGAAAGTTCGTGTGAATTACCTTATGTCTCTCATGAGAGCTCCTCGAGAACTCCACGAAGACTCATCCAACGGCACCACGGGGTCGAAATCGTCCCTCACCCGTACCATCGAGGAAGAAGAAGTGAGAACCACGCGCCTCAACGACGGATTCTTCTTGCACGAACGTAGCACATTCAACGTACCATCAATTGCAGGTTGCAATATTTCAACCTAATTAATTTACACACAAAAATTTAAGTTATTAAAAAAAACACATTGGTAAAGGTAGGCACTTTATAAAATTGGTACGTGCCTTGGGATCGGATTTGGGCAGGCCTAGCACCGGCGAAGCAGTGTGGAAAACGCCGTCGCATCCCTTAACGGCGGCGTCGAAGCTGCCGTCGACCATGAGGTCGGCCCTGACTAGCCGGAGTCGCTCTCTTGCTCCGTCGAGAGTCCAGAGATGGCCCACTTTGTTGTGGTCGCCGGGATCTCTGACGGTTCCGGTGACATGGTAACCGGAAAGAAGGAGGCGTTTGATTAGCCATGATGCTACGAAACCGGCTGCACCGGTCACGCATACTTTGCCCTTCGAATTGGCCGTTTGATCCATTGTTCTTTGAGATTTTATTGTTGCAAGAGTACAAGCCATGATGCAAGTTTGGTTATATATATACTAATCAAATTGGCAGAAGGTAAGTCATCCAGTGCATGTGATTTAATTGTAAATTTGTAATTTGTTTTATGATATTAATGGTGGAGTATGAAATGCATGAAGGCGTGGCCTTCCTAAATGTGAATGCATGATAAGGAGATCGGGTATTTTGGTTAATCCTCATTAGGAAAAATAAATACATACATATATACATAGAGATTCACTTTTTTTGTACAATATTTTATCATGGCTAGGTTTTTGTATGCAGATTGCACCGTGCGACTTCATAATATATTTTAAAATGTGCAACTTGTTATGTAAAAAGTCGACTTATTTACACACGAAAAAATGTAACTGTTATCTGGGAACATAATTGCATGTTTCTGTTTGTAATAGTTGCATGTTTTTTTTGTATAGTTGTACACTTCTAAAATGCTGATATGAGTCTTGCGGTCTTGTTTTCCGGGTGTACATGAGACCCATTTGTTTTTACCATATAGTATTTTAAACTGTGATATTTTTTTGTTCCTGTATTTAGGGATATTGCATAGTGCAATATTGCACATAAGTATTTGTGATATAATATTATAAATTAAAAAAATATACTCCGTGCAATTCTATGATTTCTCGATCAAATTATGGTTGATTTCCAACTGTTTGAGGGACGAGCCTTATATTTTCTCTTTGTCTCTCAAAAGTCAAAACCATCAGTATGGATTTTGGGCCCTATATTGCTAATTTTATATAGGGGCACGTGCCCCCATAAAAAAAATTCGTTTAACTAATATATGTATATTATGTGAAATATTGTGCAAATGAGGTTGTGCCAAAGTGGTTGAGTAGTTTAAGTAACAATTTTAAGGGCAAGGTTCAAATCTTAGCCAACCCAACTATTGTCAATTTTATTTTATTTTTTTTATAATACTTTCTCATATTTTATACTACTTTCGTCTCAACTCTTTGTTCACAGTTACTGTTTTCTCGTGTTTTAGCGAACAATTTTTTTATTATTATTTAAAATGATAAAGTATTTTTTAATGAGACATATAATAGAGGAGATATATCTATCATACCCCTTTTTTAAAGTCACTTTATAATTTCAAATACTCCCTCCGTCCTAAAAGACTTAGCACAGTTGACTTTTATACGTGTTTTTGCGAGCGAGTTTTGTATTAGTAATTGAAATGATAAAATGACTTTTAAGGAGAGGTGTGATAGATAAGCCCCTCTTCTATCATACTGCTACTTAAGTCACTTTATCATTCAATTACTAATACAAAACTCGTTCTAAAAAATGCGTGTAAAAGTCAACTGTGATAAGTTTTTTGAGACGGAGGGAGTACTAATAAACAACTTGTTCGCTAAAACACGAGAAAAAATGTGGTGTGTAGAAAGAGTTGGGACGGAGGGAGTATTTTATTGTGCCCCGCTAGGGAAAATTTCTGGATCCGTCCCTGGTTACCACGGCAAATTTAATTAGCTAATTTCCTAAGAAATGCTTCTTACAAATTCATTTGATGGCAGAACCTAGCATTTGACAAAAACATGGTGGTAGATAGGAGTATTGAAATGGCTTACATCCTAGCAATAAGAGATCTGCACAACACTTCATATATATTGAGAATCATTATTTCATTGGATCATCTTATGCATGGTCCTCCGATAAAGATGCAGGTATACAAGTGTATGTTTGTTTCAGGTTTATAGCGGACTTGAAAAATTCTGGACTTCAAACTTCTTGGATTTCAAAGTCTTAATAGAAAGAGTTGATTATATGTTTGTTTGGGGACTTTATAGAAATTGATTGTGTAGGATGGAGAAAAAGTTGATTGAATTTGTATTATTATATTATTGTTGAAATGATTGAATGAATGTGATGTACATGTTGAAAATTATGTAAAAGTGAGGAGATAGGGTGTAATAGTAGGATATTTATTAGACTAAAGGAAGTGTTGGGTAAATAGGGTTGAAGATGTTACCTCTAAATAGTTCACATTATTTTTAATGAATTTATTGACTCAATCACTTTAAACAAAGTTCGTTTTAATCACATGAATTATCAACGACTCGTTTTTTAATGAGGACGTTGTGATCCTCACATGAATTTTAATGAATTTATTGACTCAGTCACTTTAAATAAATGGTCTCATAATTTTGGCCTCAAAAATATTTAATCTCATAAGTTTTTTTGTCGTCGATCTAATCTCAATAATTTTGACAATGTCAAATTTTAGTCTCAAATCGATCGGAATAACATCATTTTGTCGTTTTAATTTGGAGCTTTTCGACAGATGATGTGGTTGGCTGATGCGAACGAGGGTTTTCGGCCCAAGAATACGCGCAAGATTGGGCAAGGGAAAGATAGTGTCCAAGATTTGGCAAGATATATTCGCAAGGTTTGAGCAACATTCGCAAGAATGGTAAGATTATCTTAGATTTATTATTTATTTATTTAATTTTCAATTTTTATCCTTTAAATTCATAGTTATCGAGTCAGTTAGGTAGATTTGGTAGAGTTGACCCTTTTTAGATTAGGGTTAGTCCTTTTTGTTCTTTAAATACTCATAAACGTGTTTCTTCTTTTTTTATGAATGAATAATAATAATTTTCCTTTGGCAACTTCGTAAAAAACCAATCGTTCTCCTGTTGGCCTGAGCCAGGGCGTCGATTTTATATTCGTTCTCCTGCTAATCTGCGCTAGGGCGACGAATTTATTTGTTCCCAAATCGCGGTTCTCATCATTGGCCTGCCACCTGCATTTTTTTTTAACAACTGAAATTTCAGGCATATAATTAAAATTTAATAAAAATGTTTAAAATTAAAATAGAATTGACACCAAGAATTAGTCAAACACACTTAAAAATCTGTGAGGCGGGTTCAGTTGATCTTAACGAGGATTTTGGGCTCAAGATCATGTATAATCGGGCTAAGGCGAGTGAGGCCCAAGGCCGAGCCCAATAGAAATTGGCGAGATTTGGCGAGAAAGCTAGCAATAGAAATTGCCCCAGATTTATCATCATCAAAGATATTGTCCCAGATTCCATAAAATTTGGCAAGATATGCAAGATCCACAAAATTGTGCTAGTTTTATTATTTAATTGTCTAGATTTTGGTTTTTATCCTTTAATTTTTTATTGATCGAGTTGTTAGATATATTTGCTAGATTTAGTCCTTTTAAGATTAGGGTTAGTCCTTTTCTTGTCTTTAAATACTTGCAGACGTTTTTCTTTTTTTATCCGTCAATAATATAAATATTTTCTTGACAACTTTGTCAAAACCAATCGTTCTCCTCCTTGACTGAGCCAAGCATCGATTTTATCATGTTTTCTATTCGTTCTCCTATTGGCCCGAGCGAGCGACAAATTTATCGTGTTCCCCAAATCGCGGTTATCCTCATCCAAATACAACATCCATTTGGAAAGCCCCAAATTGAAACGGCAAAATGACGTTGTTCGATCGATTTGAGACTAAAATTGGACATTTTCAAAGTTATTGGAACTAAATCAATGACAAAAAAACTTATGAAACTAAAATTATTTGAAGTCTGTTGTGTTCGATATAATTATTCAGTATTAATCGAACACGTAAGAGAGACACGTGTAATATTTATTAAAATAATCATGTCCAGATGGACAAATGTGCTCGCCACTCACCGACCAAACAAGTTTGTTCGACCCAATTTCGCAAACTTGTCAAATCAGCGAACATACTGGGGCTTTATGAAGTAAGTTGTGTTCGATTTTTTTATTTACCAACCAAAGTTGCTCAACGACCCTACCGAAAGCGAAATAGGCATGTTCGCCACTCGGATTAGGAAAGAAGGAATCAAATAAAATTTGAACACAAGTCCGAGGACTCGGACCTTTGAATGCTCGAGATATCACGAAAAGTTGGTATGCTCGACACTTCGGATATCACGAAGACTTCAGACATCCGGCGGTCGGTATGCTCGACACTCGGATATCCCGAAACTTCGAGATGACTGAGGGGTCGATATCTTAGGTGATCGATATCTTGAGGGCTCGGACATCTGAGGGGCTCGGTATGCTCGAGGGGATAGTATTCGACATAAAACCGACATGGTTAAAGGCGAACAAAGCATCGGCCGAGCAAAAGATTGATTTGACGACCAAAAAAGTGTGCCTTATAGACAAGCAAGTGCAAAGATCAACGGAAAAAGCGAAGTTGGAAACGTGGCAACATTACATGAACTCTTGCATGGCCGAAGTCTCCGGCTCATGCTTGCCAATCCAAAATTTCGTGCTTGCCAAGTACTATAAATAGAAGAAAAAAAACAACAAGATAAAGGTTCAGAAATTTCCCACAGGGGTAAGGTCCACAAAAAATTCGAGTGATCATCCATGCACAAAAAAAAACCTAGCACTCATATATCAACTCTTCAAATCATCTTCATCCATAATGATTCATCTTCATAAGATGTATCCAATATTGTACGTGTAAAACTCGCAATACTACATCCCTGGCTTGGTATGCCCCCAGAGTAGTCATCTCTTGACGAACTGGGTCAACAAATTCCTCTTATTTACAGTTTATTTTACACGTGCATATTTTGTTTGTGAGTTGTTACCAAATTAGCCACATAATATTCTCCAAGTAAAAGGACTCGCGAACAAATTGGCGCTAGAAGGAGGGCACCAAAAAACCAACCCATACACAAACCCGTAGTTAGCCGAGGCAGAAAAAAGAAATATAATGCCTCAATCTAGGAACACCGCAGACGGAGAGGTCGGGCAAAGTCGACCTCGACCGGAAAAGAGGCTCGGCGTCGACCTCACAAAGATCGGGCCAGTGGAGACCATCAATCTTGAGGATATTGCCAATGATCCGTGCCACAAACAAAGGTCATCGCTTTCTTGCTACGAGCACATAAAGAGAGGGCTGAAAAAGAGTTGGCCAAGTTGAAAACTCAAGATGATGAAGACCGACTCTCGCATACAACTGACAGCGAGCAAGTTAAAAAGAAAGCTGCGAAGCGGGCTAATAAAAAAGCTGATGATAAGTCTGATGACGAACAGCCTCAAGGGTCTAGACCATCAGCGTTTGGACGTTTGAGGCTCTCTCGCCAAAACCGAATCGGCAATAATAGGCGGCGAGGATCGAGGAAGGAACAACCAATAAACATGCCCGCACATTCAGATCCTCATGATCATCCACATGCCGAACAAAAATTGGCGGGAACAAAATTGTTTATCCATCATCGATTGGGTAGTCAAGGACGAACTTGGAAAGGGGGACTGCCCCATCACGAGCATGACCCATGGGTCCTCATGATGGGAAAAGCGACCCCGATCCAAGTCTGTCGATTCCACAAAATTTGGCGGAAATGCGTAAAGCCATTGAGGGCTTACAGCCGACAGCCGCGACCAAAGGCCACCCTCGGCGAAAGCACAATACCCGCCGCCACTATCACCCCCGGCGATCATGGCGGCCGAAATACAAGAGAAAGTGGCGAAGACCCGACCACCAATCCCCATGTTCGATGTTGAGTCGACCCACATGTCCATCTCAAAAATATTCGGACTTTATGATCGCGATGGGGAGCCGTAGACGCGATCTAATGCGATTCATTCCCCATGACTTTTGGGTGATCGGCACATAGATGGTTCTCTACTTGCCGCTCGTCCATCACATCTTTTCGCTCAATTGGGACAATAATTCTGTCCCATTTCATCCATCCATGTGTGCTCAAAACAAAAACAAAAAGGTCACGCGCATTTTGCCCAACTAAGAGGTGAGTCTGATCGAGCATATATGGAAAGATTTGATAAATGTTTGTATGATGGGGCCCCAGTAGAAGAGGATGCTAAGATCCTTGCGGTGGTCGGAGGCCTGACTCTAAACACTGACATGTGGAAGGCCATGCATCAAGACTGGCCAAACACATATTGAATTCCCGAGCGGCGACCAAAATCATAGCCATGCAAGATTTGCTCGCCCAATCACGATTGGGTCAGGAACCCACAACTAAGAAACTTTTTGGGAAGAAAGTGATGAATGAAGGGGGGTACAAACCTCCAAGCTCTTTCAAACCATTCGAAGAAAGAGCAGAAGCAAACGCCCTACGAAGTCTTCTGGGTGTTTCAGGAGAAATAATTTTCAACCAAATCAAAGATCGGGACATGTTAGATAGACCTCGAAGAATCATAATGGACAAGCATCGACTTAATGCTTCCAAATATTGTAATTATCACGCGAGTACGCCGGACAATATAGAGGATTGTCGCGATTTACTTCGACAACTTTGGAAGCTATCTGAAGATAATCGTCTTACCCGATTCCTAAAAAAGCGTGACGTAAACTCGAACTGAAAAGATGTAAGATCGAAGGGTAGCGTAAAGTAGTCAACAAACATCTAACAATTGATCCCGAAGAATCACGTAAGAGGTCCGAATTACCCAAAAGAGGCGTCCCATCGTGGGTAGAGGTCGATAAAGCCAAGAGATCCACATGATCGCCCTAATATGGTCCATGGGTGGATGTTATCGAGGCACCAACATTATCGAGCGACGAAAGAAGATGGAGATGCGTGCCATGCAAAGCATCCATCGGTGAAGGTGGCGAGCACATCAATTAGCACGCCCTCCCTCTCACCAAATCATATTTTCGAGAGGACGATCTCGACGGTATAATCACCCCTACAATGACTCCTTAACCATCAATGCTCACCTCCTCGGGTTGAAGGTACCGACCTCACCGGTTGATCTGCGGGCGTATCACGAACATTTTATTCGTCAACACTCGTGCCAAATGGAAAAGCAAGTTGGGGACTTGAGCGGTTATATTGAACCATGTGATCATACCATTATGGGTTTTGGGGAATCAGAATCTTAAGGCCTATGGTATGATTAGGTTAGAGTCGAGTTAGAATCAACTCTAAATCCGGAGATCCGATGAACTAGAATGTTAGATTTTGTAATTGTCGATGCTCCGTCTACTTATAAAGGGTTCCTAGGTCGCCCGTTTATTCAGGAATTTAAAAGCGGCGCCATTATTATGTTCTATTATTATTGTGTCAAATTTCCAACACAAGATGGAATTGTAAGCGTAAAAGGAGATCGTAAGAAAGCTCGAGATTGTTTGCTATCATGCAACGAAAAAGCAAAAATATCGTTAACATGATGGAGCAAACATGGGAGATTGGAGAGTCAAGCCAACGAGCAAATAAGTCGCCAAAATATCTTTTGACGAGCACACCACCCGCGCGAACACGAGGTGCAAAGCCACGTAATTCGGGATGGTGACTCGTGTCCCGAGATCTCCCGGATCTAATGAATATTGATCCGCCAAAGAGAGCCGTCGGACTAGAACCTCACATAGGTTTGAACCTATGGAGGTTGATGACTAACACCGGGTCGATCCAAGATCCTCGGTGGAAACAAAAAAGCGAGCAACTCTGTCGAACAACCGGAGTCTATCAATATCGACGAAACGGACTGAGTTAGAAGTGTTCATTGGTTAGGAATTACCGAACCAATTGAATAGAAATGATTGCCTATCTTCAAGCAAACTTGGATGTGTTCGCAGTCGCACAAGGACATGGTTGGCATTGATCCAAAACATGCATGCCAATCCCTCAACCTTGATCAATACAAACTCGATAATCGAGCGCCAGAAAGTTCGGTCAGGAGAAATATCGGCCATGAATAGTGAAATCAAAAAGTTTCGACAATAAGGCGAAGTGAAGTGCCCAAGATGGCTTGTGAACCCTATGCTCGTCCTTAAGTCTAATGGATCTTGGAGACTATGTATTGATTTCATTGATTTAAACATGGCATGCGAAAAGATAACTTCCGATGCATATTGATTATTTGGTCGATATCTGATGGGCCATGAGCTCATGACTTTCATGGATGCTTTTGTTGGTTATCACCAAATACCCATGCATCGGACGATCAAAAGAATCGGCATTCGCTTTGAAAAAAGAATATTTCTTGTTGTAACGCATGCCATTCGGATTAAAGAATGCGAACAACATATCAGCGTTTGGTGAACAAAATGTTCGACGAAGCACATCGGCCGAACAATTGAGGTATATATTGATGATATTGTGGTAAAAGAGCGAACACAAGGAAGACCACATCACCCACCTCGCACAAGCGTTTAATATTCTAAGGGAGTACAACATGAAGCTAAATCCAGAAGAAATGCGATTTTGGATTCACTCGGGGAAAATTCCTCGGACATATGGTTGATCGGCGGGGATTGAAGCGAACCCATCAAAGATTCAAGCCATCTTGACATACGAGCCCCAGTGTGAAAAGAGGTCAAAAATTAGCACGGACGTTTAGCTTCCGTAAGTCGGTTTATATCGGTTGCGGGACAAATGCAAACCTTTCTTTGATACATTAAAAAAGGGAAATTCGATGGACCGAGCATTGCCAAAATGTATTGAATCATTGAAGCGGTACCTTGCCGGATACTGGAACCTTTCTAAAGCTTTGTCGATCGAACAACTCTTTACGTATCTTCTTTGCGTGTCAGAACATGCAATGGTGTTGTGCTTTCGTCACGGGTAGAAAGGATGACACTGCACTGTTTACTATGTAAGTCAAGTGCTTAAAAGCCCAGAACTCCGGTACCCTCCCTTTGGAAAAATTAGCATATGGTCTCGTTATGAGTGTTGAAAATTGCGACCATACTTTTTCGATCCCTTTCGGTCCAGTCTTGACCACATTTCCATTTCTTGAAGTCCTCCAGGCCGGATCTGACATGAAGCAGATTACTCAAGTGGGCGGTGGAATTAGGACAATTGGTATTACGTTAAGCCCACGAACAAAGAATGAAGGGTCAAGCTATGGCCGATTTTATGGTAGAGTTGACATATCCACAAATGCCCAAGAAAGCTGTCGACCAACCATGGCATATGTATGTTGATGGCTCATCAACAAGTTCAAGAGCCGGAGCATGTGTAGTTCTCATCAGCCCAACTAGACAAACATTCACAACAGTCATCCGTTTTGATTTCCCAGCTACAAATAATGAAGTCGAATACGAAGCTTTGATCGCTGGACTACAAATGGCTATGACAATGGGAATTCAAAGGCTAATGATTTTACTGACTCTCGGATAATCGTTTACCAAATAACAAAGTAGTCTGAGGCCCGAGGTGAGCACGGATGGCACAATATCAGCAACTAGCAAAGGAGTTGCTTGAGCAATTCGAACAAGTTTTCATAGAACAATTACCACGATTGGATAATTCGTTCGCTGATGCCTTGGCACGCCTAGCATCGGCGAAGAAATTAACGAACACGGCCGGACATTGTGGTCATCACAACTTGTTCGCCATCGAGTTCGAGTTATGGTCGCCCATGTGACGGGCCCGAGCGAAACCCGGATGACTCAATCTAAGTTACTTACAAAAGGGACTTCTCCGAGAATAAGGCACATGTTACATGCCTCAGTTACAATCTGCTTTCGTTATACTATCTTTGACGAGCATTTGTACAAAAAGAGGTTTCTCACTTCCATTATTGAAGTGTATAACTCCGAAGAGGTCGAAATAATTGGAGCAAATCCATGATGGAGTATCGGAAACCATATTGGTGGGCTCGTCTGTACATAAAATAATCGAACAAGGTTATTATTGTGACCCTCAAAAAAAAAGATTCGCTCGTATGCTGGCGTGTGTCACAAGTGCAGTACATGCCCCACTTATTCATAGCCCACACGAAGAATTAGTATCGGGTTCTGACCCATGGCCATTTGCTAAATGGGGATCGATCGATCGCCCATTTCCTACTGGCACGTCGGGAGTAAAATATGTTGTGGTTGCCGTTGACTACTATACCAAATGGGCGGAAGCCGAAGCCATCGTCAAAATCACCGAGCAAAGAATGTGGAACTTTGTTTGGAAAAATATTATTTATCGTTTTGGGCTTCCCCAATCATTAGTAACGGATAACGACAAACAGTTCGATGGGAGTGAATTCCGACAACATTGTGCTCACTGGGGCATAAAAAGCATTATTCAACTCGTATTATCGATCAAAGCGGACAAGTTGAAGCTGTTAATAAAATTATCAAGCATACCCTCAAGGACAGACTTGATAATTCCAAGGGGGGAGGATGGGCTGAAGAGTTGCCCGAAATATTATGGGCATATCGAACAACTTTCAGAACATCAACTGCGGAGACCCCATTTGCCCTGGCATTTGGTGCGGAAGCTGTTATACCCGCATAAATAAAGATTCCGAGTCATCGAACAATGACTTTTGGAGAGCACATCAATGACCGGCGCTTTCATGCGCAGACTGTTAGAAGAAAAGAAGAATGAGGTGATTTCAAGAATGCCATGTACAAAAAGAGATCAGAAAAGTTCTATAACTCCAAAGTCCGAATGCGCAGGTTCAATGTGGGCGAGCTGGTTTTAAGACGAGCAACGGGGGTACCAAGTGGTGTGTTCGGTCGAGCATGGGAAGGTCCATTCAGAGTTACAGAACGTTGACTAAATGGGGCGTACGATTTGGAAGACCTGAATGGAGTCCCATTGTCCTACTCGTGGAATGCGTCAAATTTGAAAAAATATTATCAATAATGACGAGCAAAACCGGCCGAACAAAATCAGCCCACCACGGTTGAAGCGAACGCGATTGGCAAACATAATCGGCCCACGGAGTCAAAAACAAACACAAATGGCCGAACATAATCAGCCATTCAGCTAAGACGAGCAGGACAATCCTAAATGAAGAACACATTATGTTCGACACAAATCTTCTAGAAGAATGTTGGCCGATGTTATTTAAAGATAGAAGGTACAGTGTCAAAACGAGTTTAGAAGTGGTGGCAACCAAAAAAAGAACGATGTCGATCCTTGAATAAGAGCTGGCAAAAATTCGAACAAATGTCAAAAGCAGGATTCATAGCGGACAGATGTCAAAAGGAGGAATTAAAAGCAAGAGGGCCAGCACCAACTAGTTATGCCAGCACCAGCTCGGGATAGTACTATAAATAGAGGCATATTGATAGCTGAAGAAAGCAGAGAAAAACAGATGAAAAAGAAAAAATACTACAGTTTATCGAGAAGAAAGTTGTACAAGATTCCTCAGGCGTAGAAGAATCCAAATTTCTCGATTCAAAGAATCATTCTCGCTTAATCGAGCATCCGCCCTAGTACGAGTTTTTACCCCATATGATACCTCAGAGCAATGTGTTGGTTTCGTTTGCGGACTCAAGATGCTCGGCAGAGTCATGGTTGCCATCCACATTACTCATTGCTTATCGATGTAAATCACATCCCCCCATGATCCCAAAAATCTCCTCCGGAAGGGAGGATGTCATGGTGTCCTTCGAAGGCGATATATGGATCTTTTGATGCTCCGCATCTGAAGGGGACGGAATGGTGCGAATCAAGATTTTGCTCGCCGATATATATAAGAAGCAGGCGTGCTGCGCACATGCTTTCATGTCCGGCAAGCCCGATAATCACAACTTGTCCGGAGGAACAAAAGCTTATCTTCTTTCGCTGGGCAAATTACTAAAAGAAGGTAGAATGATCATACATGCTTGTCAACATCAATTCCGCCGGACAAGATGAGGAGGCGGTTCGTGTCTCCCAAGACAAGGTTTTAAATTCAAAAACCATAGTCGATGTCTATAGTTGTGTAATGAGATAGTCTTTTCAAATGTAAGGTTGTAATAGAACACAATGTGTTGCAAAAAATATTTTTTGTTAAGCTAAGATTTTCTAGTTGAAGCTTTATTTGAGGTCGCATCAAAGCCAAACGGCTTAACAAAGACGAACGATCCCAAGTCTATGTTTCGATTTAACGAAGTTCAGCTCGATTCAAAGAAAAGCGGTAGTGGGGTAACGTGAGGTCTAAAAGGCGACTTGTACTTACGGACACCAGCAAAAGGGTGAAAAGTGGGTCGCAGACTAAATAAGACGGCCCTAAAGACGAAGTGATCGCTTTAAATGAAGACGATTATAATAACCAAGAAAGGGGTTCATAAGTTAACCCATCCGTCGCACTCTAAATAAGACGATCAACCGATTACAACGCTAATAAGACAATAAAAATGAAAAGAAGTCGAGCGGGCATAGGCAAACCCAATGTTGAATTCATCTGTAAGAAAAGAGGCATAAACTAGAAAGCAACAAAGCAAACATCAAGCAACACAAGTATCAATCATTCATCAACAACATTCATCCTCAACGATCAGTTGGGAGGAAATGAAGCCGATATGTAATTCAACCATTCAATTTTCAAGTTGTTCGAACAAAAGAGAATAAAGCAAAAAATTACAAGTATAGAAGAAATTGTTCGAGCAAAAAAATGGAGAAGACAAAATTACACAACATCCTGGGTGCAAAACAAGAATTGAACTAAGGGAAAATTCATAGTTGGGGGTGGACGGGAAGTGAAATGTCGAACAAATCATGCTCGGCCCCTCAAGAACGGCTCCTCCAAAGATGGTCAGTCCAAAGATGCTCACCAGAGGAGGTACACTTTGCTCTCATTGCGAGGTCCCTTTGTTCGACTCCGACCTGACGGACGGACCAACTCGCTTTGGAGAGTTTGATCAAGAACATCAAAGAATATTCACGTCCCGAGCCATTTTCCTCATCCAGATAGGATCATCAACCTCGATCCCTTCAGAAGAATGGAGAAATCACACGGATCATTCAAGTCGGACATTGGAAGGTTGCGATCCGTGGGTTGTCGATCAGTCGCATGTTGGAAGATGCCTTTATGCGGGGCAATTTGTTTGCCCGGTGAGCAATGGTGGCGAGTGTAGACGGATGGCATCACCAAAAGGCACATATGGGGGAGAAGTTTGACATAGAATCAACATATTCTTCATTATCAGGACCTTGAATTTTCGAGACCCAAACGAGTATTGGTCTCTTCAAAGAATGATGAGTTGTTGGCGAAGCACATTCTTTTTCTCACTTTCCATGGCCTCAACGTCGGGTTAAAGTCTCTGGCTCGACATTCATCTCATCCCGAGTTCTCCGTATCTTTGACCCTCCCTCCCCGAGAATGATTTAGCCTCATTTGCTGGCGAGCAACTTCCTGAGGCCCGCGAGCATTCTCTTGAGCCTGCGAAAGCATCCTCCCCGAGCCTGCGAGCATCTTCTTATCTGGGGATACGTGTCCAGGCCAACCTCAGTTCATCCTGAGTTCTGTTCAGCTAGCTCACCTTCTCTTCGAAACTTCTGATCAGAGCCAAGTAGTTGGCATGAAGGTTGGCGGACTCAGCATAAACTTTCTCAAGAACAACCATAGATTGACCCTGGAGTACCAGGCCAAGTCTCATGTTTTCCAAAGGTGTGGGATCCGTAGTAGACTCTTCATTTCAAGAGTCCATGCTCGAGCGGGGTCCGCACGCTTTTGAACATGCTCAGAATGCGGGGAACCCTTAACACGCAGCAAAGAGTAATTTTTCAAATGGGCATCATGGGCGCCCAACCCTTTCAACCTACATATACACCCAAGCGAACAAACATAACTAGGCGAACAAAAATAATGCAAAAGAAAATAAAGCGAACAAAATGTACCTATTCGCACGAGCCAGATCCCATCCCAAGAATGATTTATCCTCAGGGGACTGGAGCTCAGGGTTTAAAGGAGTCCATGATCGGGTCCGGCAGAGGCGAAAGAAGACGTACAACCTCCATTTCAACAATCACGGCCGGACCGACTACGAGGCGGCCATTCCGTCGACTTCAGAAAGAGGGGTGGGGTTACCTAACGGCTTATCGATTAACAAATACGAACTTTGTTGCTCAGCGTGCTGCCCGAGTTTGTTCGCTACGCCTTTCAGCCCGATTTGTCCTTTTGGCTCTTTAATGACGGAGCTCGCTCGTCAAATCCCGCTTTCTACCAAAGCGAAAGTCCTTTTTCGGCTCACCGATTCCCCGGGGCAGGGCCGCAGATGTTCGGGTCGCTTTCGCCCTCCTTTCGCTTCTCCTCGATTTGCTCTTTGAGCCTCCATTCACCTTGAATTCTAGTGATGAGCTCACGAGGTTTTTTTGAGCGTCTCGGTATGTTCAAAGAATGACGAGGAAAAGCTATAAGCAACATAATTCATTATGTAAGAAAGGAATGAGCAAAAAGTACAAAGTTTATGCAAATGTAAGAGGCAACTTACCGGGATTAATCAAGCATAAGATGGTGAGGGGCACGAAGCCTCCTTCTTCCTCTCGCTTGGCGGTATTCAAGGTCTTCACAGATCATTCGAAGCGAGACTCGAGATCAATTTGCCAAACGCGCTAAAGTAGCAAGCCGATTTGTCTCTTTTGTCCGTCGCGTTTGGAATTCTGAAATAAAAAGTAAGTTAAAATCAGTTCAAATTGAAGGACAAAAGACATAAAAAATACTTACCGCGATAAACCCCAAGTCGGTAGGAATGTCAAACGAACATCGGGTTCGCTTCAAGCGGGACTCTTCCAATCGCCCCAACAAACTAAAATTTCTCCTTCCAATCATCGATTTTGTTCGCACATCCTCAATGATTTTGCACTTGGCATTTCTTGCAGATGAATGAACCACCCATGACGCAGCCTTTGGACCCGGGTCAAATGCACGGTCGAAAGCAAGTTCCGGGAGGGATAGTATCCGGCTTCATTTTATCGAACAAAGTCAAGTTTCATAATCATGTGCCACCCATTCGCTTCAAGCGTGATGGTGATATTCCACTCCGAGCAAACGAAAGGGATGGATGGAGGGAATCGAAGGTCGGCTTCCATTGTGTCCAAATTCACGGCGACACAACCTCGGGGGGGCGGGTGCCTTTCGCTTCATCGACCCGGTGCCCGAAAAAAAGACATCTTTGGGGGTTTCGTAATTTCTATCGATTGAGCGAGCATATCAACATCGATTACACTCGCAATCTTGCTTGTACAGAATTTTCATTTTCAACCCTAGTCCTATGAGGTTGTTGGGCCAATCAAAACTATAACATTAGCATTATATCAAGTATATGTTGGACTATGAGGGACACCAATGTATATCAAGTTCAGAATTTTGCACGCTTTATCCCTATGTTGATTCATCGACATTCACAACCCATCAAAATTTCCCCCTCACAATATCATCATCTCTATTTACATCAACATTATCTACAACCCTAGACCTAATTTGAGGTTGGGGCAAAGAATCCTCATTTGAATCATCCAAAAATCACTACGGACCAAGTCCCATCTAATTGCTTCAGGCTTCATTTTAATCGGAGGAAAGAACGGCAAAATGGCCGTCAATCCTTACAACTAAACTCCTAACTCCGAGACATTCACCTCCGGCGCAAGAAGGCCGCCACGGGATTCTATCGACAAGAGGGGGGAAGAAGAACTATGGTGGTCCGATTCAGTGGAAATGTAAGAGTTTTGAGCAAGAAGCCATAATCACAATGAGAGAAAATATGCAATGGTTACCTCGAGTAAGATCCTCTTCACGGGAATAATGAAGCCTCGCCGAAAATTTTCAGACGCTAAAAAGATTGGAGATGTAGAGGCAAAGAGAAGAAGGAAAGAAAGAAAAGGGATAAAGGCGCAAGTAAATGAGGTATTTATAGATACCGGATTCAATTTTGAAAACCGCACGTATCAATAAAACACATTTACTATGGCCCAATCAGGGGATATAACAAGCCGGCCCCATGTTGAATACAAAGCGACCCCGATGGGGTATTGTTGTGTTCGATATAATTATTCAAGATTAATCCAGTAAGAGAGACCGCGTGTATTTATTAAAATAATCATGTCCGATGGACAAATGTGTTTCGCGCATTCCACCGATCAAACAAGTTTGTTGACCCATTTCGCCTTTGTCAATCGGCTTAACATACTACGCTTATGAAGTAAGTTTTGTTCGCCGTTTTCCATTTACCAACAAAAGTTGCTCAACCAAACCCTACTGCAAATAGCAAATATAGGCACATGTTCGCTAATCGATCGTATCAAAGGAATCAAAAAAAATTAAGACAAGTCCTGGACTCTGCATAACCTGAATGCTCGGATATCTGAAAGGTCGGTAGATGCTCGACACTCCGGATATCCCGAAGACTTCGAGACCTCAAGGGTCGGTAGATGCTCGACACTCAGATATCCTGAAGACTCAGATGACCTGAGGGGTCAGTATGCTCGGTGATCAGATATCCTGAGGGCTCGATGACATCCCGAGGGAAGATGCTCGAAAGATTCCAAAGATAAACCGACATGGTTAAAGGGGCTAACAAAGCATCCAAATGAAAGCAAAAGATTGATTTTGGCGACCAAAAAGAGTGTCTTATAGACACAAAGTGCAAAGATCAACCAGAAGACGGAGTTGGAAACGTTGGCAACATTACATGAACTCTTTGCGATGGTTCAAGTCTCCAACTCATGCTTGCTAATCCAAATTTCATCTTGTGGTAATACTATAAATAGAAGAAAACAACAAGATAAAGGTTCAGAAATTTCCCAGAGGGGTAAGGTCCACAAAAAATTCGAGAGATCATCCATGCACAAAAAAAAACCTAGCACTCATATATCAACTCTCCAAATCATCTTCATCCATAATGATTCATCTTCATAAGATGTATCCAATATTGTACGTGTAAAACTCGCAGAATACTACATCCCCGACTTGTAGATGCCCCAGAGAAGAGTCATCTCTGACTTAATCGGATCAACAAATTCTCTTATTTCGCTTTATTTTATCACGCATATATTTTGTTTGTGAGTTGTTACCAAATTAGCCATAATATTCTCCAAAAAACGACTTTCATGAACAAAGTCAAAAAATTATAAGATCATTTGTGATTTAAACTCTAAAAAATTGAAGAACACGCCATTTGGATTTATCTCATGAAACCTATCATTTAATCATTATCTGAAGTTGACTATAAGAGATTCTAGGTACAACGCAAATTTATTGCACAAAAATATTCAAATCAAACAATAAGTCAACTATAAAAAAAAAAAAAAAGGAATCTACCGCCTTTGAACATAACAAAGAGGAATGAGAGTCCGAACGAGGAAAGAAAAGATTGATCGCCTTATAACAGAACAAAGGGATTAAAAATCTCCAAATTTTACCATCAACGATTTCAGATCTAACCAAAAAACAACATCATTCGCGATTTTTTGGCTAAAATTGAATTAAAATTGAATCAAAATTGGACAAATCAATTTAATTACGTTTTAAAAAGTTAAACAATCAATTTGTTGTTTCCACATTATTTTATAATACTCGAATTATTCTTATAGCAGCTTATTATTTTATTTGAATATTATTTTGCGATGAATTTTTCTTGTAGCTAGAATCTCATAGTCAACGTCAGATAATGTCATGAGATTGCCAAATGGAATATTCTTCAACTTGTTGTGGTTTGTCCTTGCAATTCCAAGTTCATGATTGTTTGCTAGCAGGGGCATTTTCTTTTTAATTCATGCATGGTCAATTCGTAAAAATAAATTTAAGAAATTAGTTGTTGTCTCCACTAACAAGTCACATTTGTCAAATATTAGGAAGGAAAAAAACTGCATTATAAGCGATTGCCCCACGATATATATAAGACCAGTATAACTTAACACAATTAACATTCACCTCTCAAAAGTGTTAAAGCGTCGATGTCAAAATGGCTCCGCCTCATGGTAGGGGCGATCTCATGCAAAGGGTGTCTTTTGGAAAAACATAATTAAAATATTGAAACCTGAATTAATGAAAGACTATATAAAAAATACAAGGTATACTCTCTCTATATTTATGTCCTCACGGCTGATCCTATCAATATATATACCCACATAATCAAATATTTTAGTCCAAATAATGTGTGCCTCGAATACACCCAATGCAATTCTCTTTTTCATTATTCTTTCTTCCTTCAAATTAACCTATTGCATTAGAAATAACTCCATTTTTCCCACCAATTGAAAAACAATCTCTCTTAACCTTCAAGCAATCTTTGAAAGATCCAAACAATCTACTATCTTCATGGGATGGTACACTCAATTGTTGCAAGTGGAAAGGTGTGATTTGCAATAACTTGACGGGTCATGTTCATCAACTCCATCTTTCAAATATTGAAGGTTTGGAGGGAAAATAAATTCGTCTCTTCTCAATCTGAAACACCTGGGATATCTTGATTTGAGGAAAATTATTTTTGGAGAAACAATCCTTATTTTATTGGATCGTTCACAAACCTCGAGTATTTGAGTTTATCCGGCTCTAGATTTCATGGGAAGTTTCCCCCAAACTCCAACATATCGATCAAGCAACAACCGTTTTATAGGACCAATTCAACCATTAGCAATTCCACCAAACTCCAACATATCGATCTTTCTTATAACCAATTTAATTCGGTATTCCAGATTCGTTCTACCTTTGTAGAGTCTTGGAGTATCTTGATTTGAGTTGGAATGTCTTCCTAAGTGGTGCAATTTCCAAATCCATAGAAAATTTGACCTCTCTTAACTCATTTATTGCATCGAACAATCAACTCTCTGGAAAAATACCAAATGAATGCTAAGTTGTGTAAAATACAGAGTTTGGACTTATCTAACAATAATTCCCAAGGAGAAATATCGGATTCATTTGGAAATATGTCACTGTGCTTCTTGAAGCTTTGAAAAATCTTAGGGCCCGTTTGGTATGATTAGGGAATGGTAATGGTAATGAGTATCGTTGGGGATCAATCATTAAGCGTTATTGATTACATTGTTATTGCTTGGTTACAAATCGACAATGAGTATAAATGTGAGGTGAGTTGAATAGGTGAAATAATCAATTCTTTATTTTTTTAAAATTATTAGATGTACCAAACCTACCAAACATCATCAATAAATAATTTCCATTACCCATTTCCATTACCCTCAACCAAGTTGGCCCTAAGTTTGTGGAATAATAAACTTTCTGGTCATCTGACAAGTCAATTTGGAGAATTTAAGGGTATGTTAAGTTTTAGCGACTATCCGGTGGACTTTGGAACTTTATAATCTCAAGCCCCCATTTGTTTTGAGACTTTAAGTAAGGATTTTGAAATTCTATTAATCCCTCTCTACCTCATAACCTACTACTACTCTACATTTTATTCTCCCAATACACTCACATCATCTACTTTTTATTCTCTCAATACACTCAAAATAATATAATAATATCACATCAATCATCTTTTCCACCATCCTACCCTATAAAATCTTATAACAAACATACATCTTAAGAGTCTTCAACATCTAGATCTTAGCAACGACTCATTGTCTGGTGTAATTCCGACAAACATTGGGAAGTTATAATCTTTAAAAGAGTTGGTGTTGTATGACAACAAGTTAATCGGAACTCTTCCTGAGAGTTTAGGTCAACTTTTCAATTTACAACTATTTCACATCGATGATAACATGTTGAAAGGGGTTGTGACCGAAAGTCATTTCTCCAACCTCACAAAATTAGAGGATTTTCTTGCCTCTAGAAATCAATTGAGTTTGAAAGTAAGTTCAAATTGGAATCCACCATTCCAACTTACATCTGGAACTTGGGTGCAGGGTCTGCGATTCCCTCATGGATCGAGACGGAGTAGAATATTCTTGAATTTGATTTATCAATACTGGAATCTCAGGTAATATTCTAGTTGGGTTTGGAAGATCACATATTTAGCTCTATCTCATAACCATCTCCATGGCAAGATTCCATATTTACATGGCCCTACATATCAGTATATCTACTTAGGTTCTAACAACATGTCTGGAGACATTCCTAAAGAGTTGACAAGTTTAATGGAATTGAGATCATTGAACTTGTCACGGAATCCTTTACAGGCTCGATCCCAGATAATATTGGAGATAGAAACAATTGGAATCTCTGGATTTTTTCAAAAACTCTCTGTCTGGTCGAATTCCAAATGGCTTAACACTTCTATCTTTTTGAATTATTTGAATGTTTCTCACAATAGATTAAACTTGAAATACCAAAAGCACCCAACTTCAGAGCTTGGATGCTTCGAGCTTCTGAGGGAATGTCTTTGGCGGCCCTCCATTGACAACCAATTGCAGTCGTGATGCGGATGAAACAGAGACAGAATGGTTTTATGTAGTCTTATCATTGGGATATGCAGTGGGTTTTCAGTTGTGTGTACTATTATACGTTAGTGTTGAAAAGTCATGGAGAGATGCTTACTTTGCTTTTAGAATTCATTTGGAACACGATTTATGTGTATGTCTGTATTAAATGTAAAAACTGTCAGGTAGCTAGTAATTCTATTTTCTGTGGAAATTATCTTCCTATTGCAAATATCATGTTACTATTTGTATTAGTTCATAGGTAGTAGTCTTCCATTGGTCATTGAATTATCACAATGTGCACAAAACATAATTTCAGGGGTATGGGTAAGTCTCTTTAGTTTCAATTGATTCATTTTGTTAGTAAATTGTGATAGCTGGCTTAGTGAGGGGTTCTTTATCTCATGAATTCAGGTAGTTTTTAAGCCTCTATAGTCCTCTTTAATGCATTGATAGAGTACTTGTATGACCTCTTTAATTAAGTGCCACCCCAATAGAATTTTGGGGCAATTCAATCAAAAGACAGTATTTTGGTTTTGCTATAGAATGAAAAGAAATCAAGTTTAAGGTTTAAATGATAATCATATTCAAGTGTGTATAAGATAGCTAGTGGGCAAAATATTGGTAACAAAAAAGTTTTCACCTTGTCTTTTGTTAACACACTGAAAATATTGTAAAAGATGATAAACCATTTTGAAGATCTTCAATTTAATTATTTTCAACTTTTTACTGAAAATTTCTTCCTCATTTGGATTCATTCTTATTCACCTCCCATTTTCCCAAGTTAATTTAGCCTCAATAATGTTGGATAATTATAGCAACTTGTATATAGTAAGGTAACTATTAACCTTGAGAATGCGAAAAATATAAAAATGCATAAATTAATAAAAACAAATCAAACCAAAGCTGTTTTATCAAAATAGTTTCCTGAGCTTTGTCCACATGCAATCTAATGCCTGAAAATGAGCTTTACTCTCCGAGGCTTGTACAACACTTTTAAAGTTGTGAAAACTGAAAATCCAACTGCATATCCTAAACTTAAGAGCCACATAAAACAATTCTTTCTCGGTATCACTTCATTCTCCTCTTCGTCTTCATTGCTCATGAATTTCACACACCATTCGGCTGCAATCACTTGCTAAGGAAGGCCACAAGGTGTTACCAATAAGCTTCAGAAACATCGAAGCCCAAAAGCTGGGTGCTTTCTGAGTATTCTCCCTGTTAAGTTATTCAAGGACAAGTTCAAATGGCTCAAAAAGACAAAAGCGGCGAGAGCGCTATTAGGAATTTGACCCGATAAATAATTACTGGACAAATCAGAATTCCATTTGCGCCATATCTCCCAATCTTGTCCGGGATCAAACCCGTCAAGTGGTTTTTCTGACAAGTTCAACGATCTCGTTCCACTAAACTTGTCAACTCTTTGGAATATCTCCAGACAGATTGTTGTTCGACAGATCAATGTTGATTTACCAACGAAAGAATCGTATCATATTGCAGTTCACTTCCTTTTTCCGTGGCTACTAACGCGCTGTCTATAAAGAAGATCCTCGACTATAGTCATATTGACTAAACTTCTTTTTGTAGCCATCATAGTAAGTTATAAACGCACCTTGAGTATTATGCCGAAGTTTGTTGCCCGAAAGATCAAGATTTGGAGAGAGTTTGGTGGCATATATCCGGAGAGAATTCACCGTGTGACTTGTTTGCGCGTAAATACAAAACTTCAACTTGACTAGACTTGTCCCCATCCATGTCAGCATGCTCCATCAGAATATTATTACTGCAGCTCGATCTTCACCGAATTCCGTGCAGTTAGCCATTGAAAAGAGTATCTCCCCGAAAGTCTGTTTGCCGTAAAGATTCCAAAGACCATGAATTTGCAGATACCCTACGAATTCGAGGATGCTTCCGAGACATGTTGTTATCGCCCTAGATTCCAGAAGTATATCAACGAAAGGCCATTTCATCAACAATCTGGTAATTCGCCACTCAATTGATTTTCCCCAAATGAAGAATATCGACCCTGCTTTTATATGTCCTGTCACAGAGAAATGAGATATACCTCAAAACAGCAGGTTATCGTTACACATCCACCTCTTTCACCGGTGTTGCTACTCTCGGCAGCAAACCCGCAAATCGGTTTAGAACTCAAGTAGATACTCAGACCACGTAGAGTGCAGAATCTTGCCATGCAGATGGTTATGAGATAGATTCAAAAACTTAATCTTCAAAAACCAGTTAGAGAACATTACACGATATTAGGTATCGGATAAATCAAGTTCGAGACATTCTTCTGCGTCTCAAGCCGACGGAATCTTTGCCCAGTTCACCTATCCTTTGAGAACGTTGAGTTTGAAAGGGCGGAATCCAATTTGGAGACACATTCAAAGTTAAATGGTTTCAGGGCAGAGAAAGTTTTCAGCTTTGAAAGATTGGAAAAAATGGCTTTCTGTGATGATTCAGCACCAGCATCATACCATCAATATAAAAGATATTTTAAATTAGAAAGCTGGCCGAAACTCTCAGGAAGATTTCCCTGTAAATTCATTACCATGAGGCTTAATTCTTCCAAGATGATAACTTTCCTAAGCTGATTGGAATTGCACCAGAATGAGTTTCACCAAAGATGAAGATATTTGATTCTCTTAAAATCTCCCAAATTGATCTATTACACCGGAGGCAATTCTCACTGCGCACAGAGGTGTAATGAGATCTCAGCTTCCATTCCGACATATTCCCAAATAGCTCCGACAAAATTCTCTTGAAACCTCGTTAAAGAATTTAAGAACAAAAACTCCTTAATTTGCCAAGTTGGAGATTTCTCTTGGTATTTTAAATCCGATTTAAATAGATCAGAAAGGTGTTGAAGGGGGTTAGATTTGCTCTGAATGGAAGAAGTTCACCCATGTAGGAAGTTGTCACTCAAATGAACAAACTCCAGCTCTTTTACAAAGGTAAAAGCCAATCTGGAATACTGGAATTCAAGGACTGTTTCTGAACAGATCAGCAAGGCGGGTTTGGTGGCATTGCCAAAATTTGGAATCGGTCCCGTTAAAAGGGTTCCAACTCAGATCAAGAAAACGTAGATTCTTGGATGAAAAATCCATCTCAGGATAACAGAGGATTTCAAAATTTGTTATGGGAGAGATCGAGGAATGTTAGGAAGTAAAGTTGACAGAATCAAGAGGATTTATATAATCAAGACCTAAAACCTTGAAAATGGAGATGTAATAAAGAAGGGGAGTTTGTTGATCACCTGTAACAGCCAGTTAGCTGGTTACTTAGATTCACTCTGTTCATGTTCAGATACTCAACTGCAAGCTTCGATAGCCAGTCAGGCTATCAACCGCAGCTCTGTTTCCAGTGCCACC